>VUQG01022159.1:7171-29771 GCA_015106755.1 Etia nguti | reverse complement strand
TTATATGATTTCTTCTCTACAATAAATTACGGAAGATTTAAAATCTGCACGACCACCTGAAGTGACAGGCTTCACACTACAGGGCATCAGTCTTTGGTTTGAGCAGATCCGGTCATTCTGATCACCTTTTATCCAAACAAAGTTGAGCACCTTTTAGATGCTGTGCAGGTTTGTTCCCAGGCTTGCAAGCATTCAGAGACTTGTCATGTCCTCTGTTTGTCCTTACACAATCGTGACATGTCTATGTTTCATGAAGCCTGGATCCTCAACATTGTAGAAGGCACCACCTGCTTGTGCACTGTTTGCCACAGTGGATACCTAAAAATCAAAAACAGCAAAATTTGACATTAATAATAAATCCAAAATTTTCTTTCAAGATTTTAATCAACCTATGTTCCTGTGTGTTATTTTAAAATCTATACGACACATTAATCATATTCCTCCTCTGAGTCTGTGAAGGTTCTCAGTCATCCAGGTCATCGTAGTCTAAGGAGCTTGGAAAGAAAAGCGTCTGGACTTCTTTAAGTTGCTTGAAGACGTTTCACCTTTCATCCAAGAAGCTTCTTCAGCTCTAAGGTCAAATGGTGGAGAGTCCCAGATTTAAGTCCTATGGGAGTGTCCCCCAAGAGGAACATGGACCCCCTAATGATCCTCTACCTAATCAGGTAATCAAAACCTCTGACCACGTAATCAGCTTGGAAATACTGCAATGTAATTGTGGTCTTGAATAACATATTTGTTAATGGGGTACCTCATTCAATACTTAAATTAGCTGCATGGTAAAATAGTCACTCATCCATTTGTGCCATGCCTGCTAAAGTACAAAGAAAAATTAACATGTTCATAATTATGGAGAATATATTCACGTGGTTGAATGCAGAAATTAAGCCAAATGAATATGATATCGTGTTTGCTCATTTACCAGAGCAAAATCATTTGAATAAACCAAAACATTCTCAGCATTTCCAAAGGCATAAAGCATGACTAAGCAAAATTTGAAATGTACTGTATGCCACCTGTGTCAAGTGTTCTGCCAAATGTTTACACTGTGGTTTCTGTAAGTAATATGGTTATATGAGTGTAACTGTGCTACTACTATTTAGCACTAACTACTATTTGGTTGAACTTTACTGCTGAACTTTACCATGTAGTACCAAACCATTCCACTAAATACCTAAACATAAAGCACGAGAGTGTGACGCAAAATATTGGCAAGTGAATTAAACCTAAAATATTTTATAATCACTGACTTCCAAAGATTAGATGGAGTTCAGTACTAGAAAAACTGGTATTGTATTTGTGTAATCCATGAGATGATATTACAGCATGAAACAAAGGTTTAACTGTGAAATTTTATCCAGAAAAAGATGCTTCTCTACGGGGTGGCTTTGTCACAGGAAGTAGAGCAGGTCAGGTGATGGTTTGATTTCTGGTTGCTCCAGTCTGCATAGCAAAATGTCAAAGTATCCTTTAGCAAGATACTGAACCCCGAGCTGCTCTCCAATGCCTTCATTGGAGTATGATGACAGTATGAAGATAGACTTGAACCACTTAAGCATAGAAACTGCTGCTGCTTGACTGGAAAAGCTCTATGTACCACTCTATTTAAGGGAGGCATTATACATTTTATTGCATGATAACTTTTGAAAGTCTAGAGGGAATGTCTAAAAAAGTTGGTCAAATGTTTAGTTGGACTCAAGGATAAAATGATTAGGTCGAAGGTCAATAAAAATCTAAAAAGCTAGAGAATTCATGATGACAAACCTAAAAGGCAATCAGATTCATTCAAACAAGTATCTAAAATCATGATGTGATGAGAGTTCATATTTTAGGCTGAAGATCCAGACAGAAGATAGACTTCACTATGTAGTGCTGACATAGTACTGTGAAGCAATGATTGTTGTTTAGCTAGTATTGTGGCTCTACCTAAGGTAACTGTAGTAAGTCTCAGTCAGTTAACCAAGAGATCAACATTTTTTGTTTTTCATTCAAGTGTCTTGAAGCATTTACAGATAAGCTGCTGTAGTTCTCTATAATACCAATTAAATGTCTCAACATCTACTGAATGGATTAGCATAACGGTGACACATGGCCTTGCATCATCATGTGATCAAAATGAATGTTTTCAAGGTAATTGAAGTATTATTTTTTTCCAAATACCTGCAAATTAGCCCATGTACTACTTTATATCTACCCCTAAACAAATAGTAGTTTTCTAATATGCTAAACTAAGATGGTGAAACTGGTCTACAGAATAGCACTGTATGCTGACTTTAGCTCAAACACTGCTCTGTCTAATTACAGCTTCACTGGGCTGCTAGCATGGCTGACCCTTAGTCATGTTCTATGCTATCACTGAAGAAAAAAGGCATAGACGAGAACTGTAACACATCTTTGCTATTTGCTTCCTCCAAAGTCACCAATACAGTGTAGCTGTAAGAAAAGGAGTTATTATTGTCCAATAACAGTCCTGTGATGGATTGGTGAACTGTCTACCTGACATTGGGATAGCCACTGTCAGCTTGGACAGGCTGATATGCTAGCATGTGTACTGCTGCATAAAAACCAGACCAGCATCTAAATTACTGGAGCTCTTTACCTGGAATAAGCCATTGTCAGTGATTTCACTAGTAGGAACACCTGCGGACAGAGACGGAAACAAGGATGGATTACCAACTATGCAAAAAAGGTAAACTATCCTTGAGCCTTAGAAGTCTACATACTTTGAACAGCAGATTCAATATGTATCAGATGGTTTTGGATAATTGGATTACCTCAAAGATTGTTCAGAGATTTCCACCAAAGTGCAAAGTACAAGAAAAAAGTACCTTTTATCTGTTAGATACTGGTACAGTACACAAGTAACTTCTTAAAAGCCTGTGTGTTTGTGTTCAGTCTTACTTGTCTGACCCTCCGGCACATACGCTGTGTTCACTTGTCCCTCTTTGTTTCTGGGTGCATGCACACCACTTAACTGGCTCTGTGTCCTGACTTTCCTACAAAACAAAAATATGAACGACAGTTTTACTGTATATAGAAAAACGTTCATTAGTTAATAAATAAATTAAATGACAGAATATTAAAAAATTGGCTTTTACCTCATTTCGTCCTGATAGTTTGTTTCTAAAAACAGATTCACAAATAAAATACTCGTAGTTAACAAACGAAACTGTGACTTCTGTATTTCTGTTCATCATCTGTTAGTACAACATTTGTGGGGACACAGAATCTAGTTAGTGCTGGTATAATGAGACCCTTACGTTTTTCTTTCCTGCGTTTGTAGCAGAAAAAAATTCCAATGATGAGCAAAACCAACAGAGCAAGACTTCCAATGGACACAACCACAGCTATCAACACAGTCCAATCAGGCGGCTTGGGAGCTTTTGCAGAAGAAACATCAGAAGTAAGAGAAAGAGATTCAAAGAGTTAAAGATTTTTGTTATCACACTAAACTGTTCAATAAAAGCACCTAAAAGGAAGGGAACACGTTACTGGGCTAAATGACATTACATTACAGTTATAATTATGTTGTTACTACATTAAAGTTACAAATGTTCTTTAGTTATCTGCATGCCGGGTGGATAGAAAGGAAAAAGAATCAAACAAATATACATTTTTCTCCCTGCGCACTCATGCAGCAGTCAGTGGATTTCAGTTGGTGTGCAGAAGAAGGAAAATGTTTACAGCTTTGATGCAAGCTTTTTTGCTTGCTTAAAAGGACACGAGCGTGGTGTTAAACCAAACCGCATCCAGGACAGAAACAAATGCATTATCCTGCTAACAGAACTTCGGCTCTTTGAACTTTAATTAGAAAAGTTTCAGTAATGCAATTATATTGTAAAGTGTTTGGAAAGGTGTCAGTTTATTGCTCTCTTGCTTTTAATCCACTGTACCAAAATTGTCTGAAGTTCACCATGAGGCCACTTACATCTAACTCTTTTCTAAAATTGTGATTTACAACTGCTTTTAGATTAAAAAAGGGCAACATTTGGTTTTAGGTTTAGCAAAAAATAGTGTAGCATATCAAAAGTTTAATGAAATATACTAATATCTTTGTTTTACACAGGGATCACTTTGCACATAAAATGACAGCTTTCTGCTAATCTACACTCTTTGGTCAGATTGGCAGCATTGCAAACATTGTTGGAATTAATGTGTAAAGTAGTGGCAGTAACACAGATAGAGGAAATGACTCAAAAACAGATCCTCTTGTTTCTGAAGGTAGCTTAGGTGGGCAGAAGTCATGGCTTGTAATTTCTTTTTCAAACATTTTCAACAGAGACTCTATAAACAAAAAGAGTTTCTTACCAACTACTAAGAAGACAGACGTCGATTGTGGGGATGTCAATGCTGGGATGCTCACCAAACATTTGACTGTCGTGTTTCTGACTGCCTGGAAGGTTAGTACACTGGTGGAGTTAAAGAAATCCCCATTATCGGTGAAGTTGTCCAGGCTACTGTTCATAGCGTTACCATTTAGAGTCCATGTGACTGTGGGTTTGGGGTACCAATCAGCTGTGACACACTGGAACTCTACTTGCTGGTCATACATCACCTTCATGCTCTGTCCTGTGATGCTGATCGTACCGTTCTCTGAGAAAGAAGACAGAGGAGAGTTTACTGACCTTATGCTCAGTATAATCAAAGAGTGGCGACAATGTGCTGTGTCCACAATAAATTCTTAGCTTCATGATTAGACCTGAAGAATAAACTGAAAGCTGTTTTTCTTTCCCTCCCTCTCTTTCTTTTTCCCTTCCCTTTCCCCCAGTCATGTCTGTCCCGTATGTAACAACCGAATATAAAATAAATAAACAATAAAAAAAAAAAAGAAAAGAACGGTTGTTCTCGATATGTAACATTGGCCTTAAAACACATGAAAAGACCATAAATCAGCAGTAAAGTCATCTAACCAGAGACCGACTTCCTCATAACTTCCTCAGGCTGAGATTCAAAGATTCATGTTTAGTATAGGAGCTACTTGAATCACTATCCAGATACAAATGCAGTCAAACAACCAATAAACCCCTGTCAAATGTTGATTGAGCTTAATTACTTTTTCAATCACTATATCTCTGAGAGTGAGCTATCTTATTTCCTCAAATTATCATTTAGCTATCCCACTGTATTGAGTGACATGTTGCAAATACATCATCCTGCTCTAATAAATATACACCAGAGAAACAAACCCGTGGCTATAAACAATTGCTGACAAATACACCTTGTACTCATGTGCGGGTAATATTTTATAATCATTTCTGATATCTTAATAAGAAATTATTGTTTTCTAACAGCAGGCTTCATTTAACCTGCACCATGGTGAGACTGGAGATGTCGGGTCACTATCTCTGTTATATAAGACCCTCTCCTGGCACTCCTTTGTGTTATGTCGGGGCTTCGATTCTCTGTGTGCTTTATTAAATGCCGAAATGCAGTATTTGCCTGTTGACTTCTTTATTTTTTAAATTTTGGTACATAAAGGGACTGGGTGGAGGAAACTGTTGCAATGTTACTGATCAGCAGTAGTCCATGTTGATCCATGCACAACTGTAGTTCTCCCCTAAATGAGTACTTACTCTCTGTAAAACCTGTTTGGACCATTTGCACTTTTGCAATTTTACCACGAACCTGAAATATTAGCTTCTGTGTCAAAGTGACCCAGCTCTCATGCATGGTCTTTGACTACACCCCAAGTAATAGTTTTTAGAATCAGCTCAGAAGCATCATTTTTTTCAACTTGGGGTTGTGCACTGACTTTATCCCCCAAAGTTAAACTACCAATGCAAAGATGGGCAGAACAACATTTCCAGGAAATGTTTTTAATATGGACACTGGAAATTACCAGGTAACACATAGCCAGATCACCAAGTGGGATGTGGGAGAAATAGGCAGGTGTAAAGACCAGAGCGTCTTTACAAGGGCCAGATCATTACTGGGGTGCTTCCATTCAGGAACTTTTATTGTTTCACTGTGAAACTCTCTTTAACTAGAATGTTCACTGTTAGTGTCCCTCATTAATGTCCCCTTGCAGAAAAGCAATAAGATTCTAATCAACTTCATGAGACAGCTCTCCATCATTGATTTACAATCAATGTTCATTAATAGGCAGACCAGGACCCAGATTAACAACAGATTAAAGTCACACTTAGCTCTTTGTGTGTGGAGAAGGAGGCATATTTTACTCCATACTGCTGTCTGTGTAAAAGCTTGGCTTGAGGCTGGTTATGTGGAAAACTGCTAGATTCAACTGAACAGATGTCAGGGCTAGGTTCACATACAACTGAACTGCTGCCAATTTTTAAAACCTTTCTAAATCTTTCTAAGCCTACAACAAATTTAATGTATGGGTTTTTGTTTTGTTTTACCTATAAAATCATCACAAAAAAGGGAATACCTAAGGAAATATTTCAGTCACTGTTGCCACGGTTTCATTAGGTTTACACTTTGTTAAACTGGAAAATATAAAAGACTCACTCACTTTTTGTAAACCCTGAAGTTCCACAACACAACAATAACCCAGATAATTTATCCGTAATTGTCAGTCAGTATCTAAATAAATTGTTCAATCGGTTTATTTATGATTTCCTGAAATCACTGCAAACTCTGTGCATGTGTGATGCTAATTTCATCCAACTAGATTTATCGAATTAAAATAAAATAAAACAGGCTGGCCTGTTACCATCTAACATTCTGTCAGTGTCAAAGAAATGGTCTTTCCAACTTTCATTTAAAGCTTTTTGTTTCTCTTTCTGATCAGATATTCTGCATGATTAGATGCTGCTGTGAGAGGCCGCTGAGAAGCCTGGAAATCAGTGTTCACTGCTGTCCTCCAGAGTACATTCCAGTCATTACAACAACCTTACAGCTATATTATGTAACAGTTTCATGGTGTGACAATACATACAGTGCGAGGGTAAAGACCTTGAAGGTAACATCCTCCTCTAGGCTGACTGACTGCACACTGAGGTTATAGGTCCACTGATAGATGAACTAGCCTTTTAATCACCAGACTTCAAAATGTCTGATACATCTTTACGAACCCACCTTGTACATAAAGCTGTGCTGTCTTTTCTCCATATACTCCTTGAACAGCACAGGTGACAGGCCCGGTCAGTGAGCGGCTGATGTTATGGATGGTGAACTCCACACAGCTGCTGTTATCACTGGAGCAGAATCTAGCAGAATACTGGTCTGTTGGGATTATTGCAACGTTTCTATAGACCGTGAGGACCAGAAGCCTTCCAACTGTCCAGGTCATGATATTCCACGATCCAGTCACTCTGGCGATGAACTGGACATCAGAGCCTTTAAGCGCTGAGGAATTCATTGGCTCCAGCTCCAACTGGTCTGCTACAGGTAGGTTTAAAAGAGAATAGATGTGAGGATTTGAAACTTTGTCATTTACACGTACTGTGGAACATAAAGGTGGTTCTGCACATTTTGTTTGTCTGAATGCGCTCCTGTGATTGATGCTACTCACTGAAGATCATGTAAAACGTATTTCTTTACTGTGATGATACCTTAATTCTGCGAATTATTTACTTTTGGTCTTACAATAAGAAAAATGATATTTAATATCATGATCTCAAAGTGAATGTGACATTTGCTTGAAGGGCCACATTCATTCTTGGGAATGGTTTGAATTTGCTTTAAATACACATTCTTCTTCACGTAATATAATAATAAAATATTGGAGACATTCTTTTGAGATTCTGTTGTGTGTTGACATGATTGCATTACAACATCTCCAAAGATTACAACCAGTTATATCAAATCTTAAAAATATTTCACTGAATTCTGATTCAGTGAATTTTAACTTATTCTAATGCTTGATGTGAAAACTGCCTGAAGCTCCTGCATATGCAGGGTTTTATACACTAAGCTGGCACATAATTAGCTGTTTGGATAAATGCATAAACATGCAGATGCTCCTAAACATACTCAGTAACTCCGGTATTAACTGAAAGTTCAGTAGACTATTGTGAATTTTTTATTAACTTTAAAGGTTTGGTGTTGGGAAAAAACGCATCATTTTGAACACAAATGTGAAAAAATACAAGTGAAATATGTAAATGCATCTGACATTAATCAGTGAGGAAACTCTGGTTGAACTTTTCCTTCTCACAGGTCAATGACAAGGCATGCTGCTGGCTATAGACGCACTGCTATTTTTTTAATACGGTGCTTGAGAGCTGTTTGCTCAAGGTAAGTAAATATCACAAAAGCCATTGGTTTTGTTGTGCTGGCTTTTGAAAAGGCTGAAAGTTAAACATGGCACAAAACAGGACTGATCCTTCAATTGATAAGCATCAAAGCTGACCTTGTAAAATATTTTCTCGCTATTGTTCGATCCTAGAAGGAAGATTTTCCTTGTTTGTCACATGATTAAACAAATGTCTGAGCACAGCTGTTGACAGGTTATTAAAATTATAGATTTTATATGATTTTATAGATTTTAACACTAACTTAACCTCTAAAAATGTTAAGTTAGTGTTATCTGACAAAAAATAAAGCACATCCAGGGATATGTTTGTATTTGTCGGTTCACTTGATTCATTCGTGAGAAGAGTGGCAAAGCTGGATCTCACAGCCCCAGACTGACTCCATGATCTTATGACTACACTGATCAATACTGTTGATTGCTACCGTTCAGTTTATTGGCTGTCTTGGAAAAGAAAATCATGAAACTGCTATATGAGTCTAACAATTTGCGGCTCTGGGGTCCACTATGAGGTTAGCACATGAAAGGATATAAAACTATATAGGGCTTACTCTCTCTACAGTGTGCTTTTAACCAAAGTTCCTAATTTCACACACAGAGAAACTTTAGTCAGTGTGGTGTTCAGTGTCTTTCTCAGTATGTGGAATGAAACCATATGCCTGGTGTGGCTGTTTATATGAGAAATGTGGACATGGCTCAAAATCTGTCAACTCTAAATGTGACAGCTGAGGTGGAAGCACTCTGATCATGTTGATTTCCTGTGTATTTTCTATTGAGATTAAACTGTCTTTTAATTATTTTTTTCTGTACATCAAAGAAAGCCACTCCAAATTTTAAGGTTTTCCCACTCTTGTTGTTATTTGGGTAGGTCTGTTACTGGCATGCAGCTTTCAGAATAAAACTTGGAAGTCATTAACAAAATTATATGAATGCTCACCTCCCATCGTGCAGGGTAATAAACAGGTGCAGAAGAGACAAGCCCATGATATCCAGGAGACAGTCATGGTAGTGCTTATCTTAAACATGGGGACAGGCAGCTGTAATGAGCAGCAACAATAACTCAACAACTCAGATTAAAAACTTTCCCGAATGTTTTAAAATGGCTGATGGACATAAGTACAAAATTAAACATAAAGTAAATAACTCAAAAATAAAACATAACAAAGGACGGCACTCAGGCATCTTCTCACTGTCTGGGATTATGTTAAACAGTCTTTTTAAAAGGTCCACTGCCTTCTCTCCTAGACATACCTCCACAGGTGCCAACCACTTTCACACTCTTCATCCCCTTCACAGCTGGCCTCACTTCCTCCTTACTCTACTTCCTGATTCACTAACTGTCCTCCATCCAGCCTCCTCTCTCTTTCATTTTATCATTCATTAACTCCTTAAAGTACTCATTCCAGCACAATTCTTTGACTCATTAGTACATTTTTACCTCTATCTTTGTTCTCTTTCCTCTATCCAGATGATACACCTTCTTGCTAGTTTCCCTCAGCACTAAAGCTTTAATTTCCTCGTAACTCTTCACTACCACCCAGAGCCTGTCTCCATTCTGCCCTGAACTCTGAGCAACAGTATTCTCTTCTTAACTTCCACCCTTTAATCCTTGCCTCTGCCTTCACTTGCTTCTTCTTCTTGATGTCCAAAGGCATCATAGATGCAGAACACCATGTGATATTGCCTAGCTACATTCTGACCTGCCACCACCTTGCCTCCTCCTATCTCTTTAAGATTGCACTCACTTCATGAGACGTAGTCGTCCTGTGTGCACCTTGCTTCCCTCTTATACATCACCCTACATTCTGACCTCTTCTCAAAGTTTTCCCCACAGTCCTTTCCATTCTTTTCCCAAAATCCACCACCATCTGTCCATCTGCATTTATCTCCCTAACACAGTACCTACCTAACACCTCTTCATTACCTCTGTTCCCTTCCACTATATGTCTATTAAAGTTTGCTTGAATCAAACTTCAATAGACAATTGTTTTTTTTCTTTTTATTACTTCATCCAGCTTACTGTAGAATTCCTCTCTCTCTCTAATTGACAATTCAATCCGACCTGTGGGGCATACACACTGACAACATTCAACAATTCCCAATTCAAACAATTTTCAATTTCAAACTCATGATCCTAAAAATACCCCCATAATATAATGAGCAAAACTTTAAACCAACACAAAGCCTATTAAAAACAGAACTTAAATCTTGTTAAAAGATAATAACTAAACTGACACAAAAAAACTATTTGAAACAGAGAATAAGGAAAAGGAATGAAATTTTTAAAGTAGAAAACTGAAATTTAAAACATTTAGTTGGTTTAAAAGTTAATTGATCCATTGACGTTTTGTAACTCTTTATGCTCAATAAAATATTTTTAAAAAGAAAAACAGTCACACTAAATAGTTAAATATAATATAATATAATATAATATAATATAATATAATATAATATAATATAATATAATATAATATAATCAGTGTTGGGAGGGTTACTTTTAAAATGTATTCCACTACAGATTACAGAATACATGCCCCAAAATGTAGTTTGTAATGTATTCCATTAAGTTACTCAATGTGAGTAACATATTATGAATACTTTGGATTACCTAATATATTGTCATGCTTTTTACAACTACATGAATGCAGCAATTACATCCTGCAAATTCTTGTTTTTCTCTACCAATTGGCTGTTAAGCCCAAATCTCCCTGAGTAGACAATATATTTACTGTAGAAGAGCAAAGACTTATGTTAACACAAGTTGACATAAGATTTTAACATAAGATAAGATGTTAGCTTGGTGGCAAGTAGCCTTCAGTAATGGACTGGAGCTGGTGTCAATGTATCGAGAGCCACTAGATGTCTTCAAGAACGGGGCATTGCATTAATAGGTGTAATACGTGTTGCATTCCTAATTTAAAGCCACTCCTGACCAAAGAGGACGTCAGAAGCATCTTATCTGGGCTAAGGAGAAAAAGAGTTGGACTTTGTTCATTCGCAGATTCAGTTCAGTTTTATTAATACAGTGCCAAATCACAACAGCAGTCGCCTCAAGGTGCTTTATATTGTAAGGTAGACCCTATAATAATACATACAGAACCCAACTATCATATGACCCCCTACGAGCAAGCACTTTGGCGACAATGGGAAGGAAAAACTCCCTTTTAACAGGAAGAAACCTCCGGCAGAACTAGGCTCAGGGAGAGGCAGCCATCTGCTGGGACCAGTTGGGGTGAGAGGAAGAAGACAAAACAGGTAGAAAGTTCTGCTTTCACATTATTAAAAAAAAACAACAACATTTTTTTGGGAAATCAAGGTCCTTGAGTCTGTTGACAAGTTTTATGCCAATTTCCTTTTCCCACAGGACCTGCTGGCAGTGCCAAAACTGTTACCAAAATACAAATAGGGATTAGATAGTGGATTTCTGAGTTTCATGAACTTTACATGTAATCAGTTTACATTTCGTGAAAGTGTACCTTATTCCTGATGCACTGCTGCATATGGCTTCAAAGAGCTGTATTTATGTTTGCATTTTACATTATGAAAACATGTAAGTAAATGTGTAATTCTTATGGATGCATGTATGCCAGCATATTTTTATGTTTACTGAGTTTTTTTCTGCCCTTCATTCTCGAATAAATTATAGTTCACAGTATACTAGAAGTATCCAATAAATATCAGGTGTTTAACATGTGTTCAAGTGCTTAACATCCGTGTTCAGCCAATCAGCGTATGGGTGACTGGAAGTCAGATGTCTAGCAAAGTTTGAAAGAGGAGAAAATGTTGTTGAAGGCTTGATTCGTACGATGTAAAGAAAGTGAAAGTTTGAAGACACACAACAGCTTGGGCAATGTGGAAAAAATGCATGACATCTACAGTGTCTGGCTCCTCTTTTTCTCCGTAGTCATTTGATAAACAATACACGCTCTTCTTTAGTTGTGTGGGTGGCTGCCATGGGGTGACTTGAGGTAATTGTCTAGCAGTCCATCCCAGCCCCCTTTACCTTCTCATCCACTAATTGGGCAGTTTGCTGTCTGCAATGGACAACTTTTGGGCCAGAGAGAATATGGTTCAAAGTGAAAAAAAAAACCCCAAAATTTCATATATAATCCTATTTGGACGGTAGCCGGAAAACCAGAGGTAAGAGACAATAAGACCGAAACAGCTAATTGCTTGAGTCTATTCAGTGTTTCCTTTCCTGCAGTGGTTACTTGTATGAGTAGGTGCGGCACTCAGCAGGACAATTTCCAGACATCACTGCAACTCAAAGAGAGCTTCAAATAGCTTCCACTGTTGGAAACAATCTATCCAGCCAATGCTTTTTAGACTAAATCATTATCTCACAATGGCTTCTAAAGACACAGGTGTTCACAAAAAAAAGCCTTTTTAAAGTCTTTTCAAACCAATTGCTACCGTCCAACGTGTAGGGTATTGGATTTGCCCATAAAGGCTCTTTTATAATTTCCTTTTCAATAGTACCTTAATGTCAAAAGTCATTCAGCTCCTGGTGTCATTTAACCTTCTGAATTTCTGCCATTATCCATGGGGAATATCACGGGTAATTTAACCTAACAGCCCTTTTCTTTGTGTAATTATACCCATTACAGCAACGTGAAGGATTTCACTCTGTCAACTGTCTCTGTCCTCTGCTCTCCTGCACAGGTCATAGATTCAGCTCTTCTTTTGAAACCAGTGCCAGGCCCATCATACAGTGCCACAATGCCCACTGGAGGGTCTTTGAGTACTCTCATTTGGCAGACAGTGAGTTGATTGAAAAGATATCTGAAAGGAATTTGAGAGACATTAAAACAAAAAAAGCATGGCACCTGTATGTCCTAAGTTTTGGCTGAAGAGAGCTCAAATCATTCATGTGCAATTTGGCAATAAGAAAATAATTCTAAAGTATGAAGCTGAAAATCTAGATGAGATTTTGAGTATCACAATGCTATTTTAGTTTATGTGTAATATTCAGTGAAGGAAGGCTACTCAAGTCTTAGCTGAACAAACTAACAGACTGATATTGCCATACTGAGAGCAATAGTGCCACCATGGCAAAAGTCAAAATAGCACCAACTAGTGATTCGCAGTTAAAAATTTGAACTAAACTATTACAGAATTTTAAAAATAATTTTCAAAGTTTACAACAAAGATATTCATTCCCGAGCCAAAGGAAACAAATAAGGAGTCCCATATATACTGGTTATTGACAAACTATGATATTAAAAGTTTTTTTGTGTGCCGGAATTACACTCATTCACTTAAGAGCGTTGGAGTGGATTATCAGTAATATAACACTATTTTCATTAACATTGGGATGGTGTGTGAAAATGCTGAACAACTGAAGTCAAGACACATTGGGAAAAAAACTTACAGGAACCACTTTGTAAGCTGTGGTTTGACATTGTCTTGCTGAAATAAGCAAAGCCTTCCCTGAGAAACACATTGAGTGGATGCCACCATATGTTGCTACATAACCTGTATATTGCATTTATCATTAATAGGGTCCTTCATAAATGTGCAAGTTACCAATGCCATGTTCACTCTACAAGTCACAGCTGCTGACTTTTGAACTGCGTGCTGATAAGCTGGATGATCTCTCTCCTCTGTAGCCTGGACTGTGGGGTTCCTGATTGATCTGAGCACAAGATGATTTCCTTTTTCTCTCAAGTGCATCTCAAATCATTTCTGGCCCAGCAGAAGTGACAGTATTTCTGGATCTTGATTATTTACATATATATATTTACACTTACACATTTTTCTCTTTGCCTGGTTTCTATTTGCATGTTTTTAGTTGCATTTGCAGATTCAGTGACAAACTTTATATGCCTGCAATTAGATAATGTGTGTTTCTGAGCCCATGCAGTGATATTCACTGGAGAATCATGACTGTAAAGTGGAGTCGCCTGAGGGCTGAAAGATCACGGCCCTATTGATTTTCAGCCTTATCCCTTCCTTACTATGATTTCTCCCATTTACATGAACCATACATGAAATACTAAATTATTCACATTCTGTTTCCATCTTTTCTGCTAATATTTGTATTACAAATACAAGTTCAGCTGTTTCAGACTTTCAATATTTGGACTATTTTTAGTTGTCTGCTTTTTTTCTGTTTGTTTTGTGTCGGGTTTTTTTGCTTTGTTTTTCTATTTGTTCTTTTTTTATACAATTCCAATTTCTTTGGAAACTAAACAGTACTTAAATGTATTGTTTATCTCATATCTAATGCAATAAAATGTTTAAAATATGAAATTAGATTTCAATCTGTATCAGTATGAGTGAATTCATGAATATATAATTCCACTTTTTTTTTTTATGGTTTACCCCAGTGATAAACCACTGAAAGCAACTGAGTAGGAACAGGGCATCGTAAACTACTGTAAAGCATGTATACAGTATGAATAAACATTACGATTATCAATATCAAATCACACTCAAAACACTAAGGAGAGTGACACAGGCTGAAATAACTTCCAACTCTTACATGGAGCCAAGCTATCAACACCCAGCATGTATGCTGAAATCAAATCTGACAGTAAATGTGTTAAAAGATTATGCAAACTTTAATATATTAGGATTTACAGACTATATTTTTGGCAAGTATGTTCATATGAGACTTTTCTATTCCAGTCCAATTAATGAGCTTCCACACTCATTGTGATGAGTCTTGGGAATTGTCATCCTTTGAAAGTAAAATTAATAAGTAATGCCATGCAAAACTTTGGAAAGTTGTTTTGTTGCTCATCAGAGGCTAATTGGTGGAGGATTTGTGGTGTAATATTTGCACCCTTTACAAGACATTTGACAGTCTGATATCACACCATGAGGGAACTGGACTATAATGAAGCTGTTTAAACTGAATTGTATTTTTCATTGAATCTACCGGAAGAAACCTACATATGTTGATTATTATTGACCTCTTCTCACAACAGCAAGCAATTAGTGGTACAAAAGAAAGTAAGATGATGTACAATACTTTGCAAAGTCTTGAACCAAACTTAATTTCTTAATTTTTTAACTTGTTTGTAATTTTTTATCTTGAGTAATAGCTTTCCAGGTGTTCTGAAGATGTTTCCCAGTTTTTCTTTGGAAATCTCCTGGGGTTTTTTTTAGTTATTTTCAGTCCAGTCCCATCTGCAAAAAGTCATTTTTCAGCATGGCTTTTTTTTTTTCCACTGTTCCCTTATTTGCAACCAGTTGCCACATTGGATCAGTCCACATGATCCCAAAAACAAAAGCATACCTGGATAGAAAACACACAATGGAACACTATCCTTGGCTGGTCTCCCTAGGGCCTGGACCTCAACATCATCTTGACAGAAAACAGAACAAAAGGCAGCCAACCATTCAAAGCAGTGCTTTGGATTTTCCTTCAAGAGATGCACCTGGCCCATCAGTTGATCCAGTTACTGTTTCCTGGAGCCTCACCAGAAATCATCTCAGTGTATGGGTGGATGTCAAGAAGGTATTCTTAAGGAAGGGAAACAGTGCAAACAGGCTGAGGTGTGCCAAACAAGAACTGAACTGAAAATCATGCAAACCATCTGGAAAGCATCTGATTGGCAACGGCTTTGATGTTTCAGCATTACAATGACACCAACACATAGCATATCTAGTTAGAAAAACACACAGTGGAACCCTATCAGTCATGGATTGGCCTCCCCATAGCCTGGACCTCATCATTATTGAAACAGTGTAGGATCATCTTGACAAATAAAGGCAGCCAAGATCCAGAGAAAAGCTATGAATACCCTTCAAGGAGAACTATTCCTGAAGATTCCTTATAGAAATGACAAGAAAGCATGCCTAACAGAGTTCTGGCTGTGCTGAAGAATAAAGATGGTCATTCTGTACTAAACACTGACTTTTTATACAAGCTCTGTTTTGCTCAAGTCTTTTAATACAGCTCTGATTTTTTGATATTAATATGTTTTAACAGACTTAAATAAAATCAAGATTTTTTTTCTGAGCTCAATAACAGGTTTTTTTTTTCAGAGGACAGCCACTAAAAACATAAGATTTTAGAAAATATGATACAATATTGTAGATTGCACAGACTATGACATTTTTAAATGAGCTCAGCCATCTTCAGTAATAATATTAGTATACAGATAAATGATAAGAAACATTTTTTCTGCAGAATAATTATTTGTACTTTTGATAGTTTATATACAATTTGACTGTAATACAATTTAATGTATAGTGATGTGTTCTCCTAGTGTTTTATTGCTTCTTCTGCTAAAATAAAAGTTCTAAAATTCCTCCACCACTCCTCATTCTCAGCTAATATTAAATACTTTTTGGTAATATAGTAGATATTTGTTCATCTATACAAGTAATAATAATTTATGATACTTAAACCTACGCATGGGAGCAGAAAGGTGGCACAAAGGTAAAGTGCAGCAGGAAACTGAAAAGAGTAAAAGACAGGCAACAGAAAACTGTATGTTTTAATCTGGTCCAGTTTGTTGTGTTGTACAGTGGAATAAAGGGTGGACTGGGGCTTTCTGCTCGCCTTTCTGTAAAAGTCACCACATGCCACTGGTTACTTACATTAAAAAAGGAACCAGGCAACACAATACAGCATTTATAGCCTAAGCTAGTTTGCAATCCCTGTCCCTAGTTGGGCCTTTAAAACACATACCACAGGGTACAGACTACAGTATGGTATAATATTATAACAAAACTGCAAATTATTCATGGCTCCATGGCTGTTTCAGTTTAATTTTAAAACGATCTCAATCAGGCTCCAGCTTGAATTCCGAAGTCAAAGAATTCCACAAGTTCATACACGGAGCAGAGAATGCCATTTGCCCAAACAGAGATTTCCAAAGAAGCACCTTACAGTTTCCAGTTGATGAGCTGCGTGTTACTGAACCCAGAATTTTAAAACCACAGGGTCACTGAGCACCCCGAGAGCCCAAATATTGAAACATTTAAATATTAACTTTAAATTAGCAAATGTAATGAAAATAAACACTTTGTTTAGTTTCAAAAGCACATTTCAATGATGCACCATTAAACGATTTTTTTTTCCATCTGAAATTTGAATTAGCCGATTATATATATAAAGTTGTTTTTCATACTGCAAATGTTGCTGGAACCTTAACCTCCCCAGATGCTCTCCTCTGTGTATAAGGGAAGTAGGTGAAGTTGTGTCTGAACTTTCTACCCTGTTTCCACACTCCAGGTTCACACCACACCTATAATACTGACTTTTATTACTTACACTTTTAAAAAAGGACGGGATTTGATAAGAATTAAGGAAACAGCATATAGCAATAAATAATAGGTCATCATTTAAATCTTGGCTTATAAAATATCAGCTGCTAGCTACACAAGAGGCAATACAGAGCTGCTGTGAATGAAGGAGCTTCAAGCCTCAACAAAGTCACTGAAAAAACTGCGCTTGGTGTTTGTGCGACAGACCAGAGATATATACATATATAATTTTGTTTTTGTTGCAGATAGCAATCACCATCACTATTATTTTGATTTGGGGTAATTACCATTCAAAGACCTACAATAATACTGTATATGCAATCTTGTAGTCCATTTTTCAATCCTTATTGTTGAGGATGGACAACATGTATGTTTTGTACTAAAACATGATCATAAATGAATGCATACAAAATCTCTAAGTCCAGTATGTTTGGTAAGTGTGAGTTTTGCATACTGTATTGACCTATAGGTTGGTTAATTTGAAAGAGTCAAACTCAGCTGCAGATCAGGTACAGCTGGACAGAGTAGACATCAGCTAAGAAAGGTAACAACTCCAAAGTGAGTTACTGTATAATGCTGCTGAGCACATAATGTCAACATTGTTCAGCTCTGTTTTCTGTCTGTACTCAGACAGCAAATCCTGCTACCCAAGTAATAAATTTTATTGTGGAAGAAAACATCAGTCACCAATAATAAAAGTGACATACATGGAGGGGATTTTTAAATAAGTTAGTCAAAGTTAGAATTATAATCCTATCATGGCAATTGTGCTGTACTGTACTGCGACTGAATGAGTTTATACAAGGTGTTAAGAACAAAGTTTTTTAGCTCTACCCATAAAATGCAAAAAGCTTGGCCCCTTCAATGACATCTTTCTGGGGACTCCTGCTATGTACAGAAAGATCCATGTTACATTCTGAGGCATTTGAGGGAAAATATTTATTTTAAAAAAGACCTCGGCTGTCATGGAGGTATTGGAGCACTTTTAAAAAAGACAGCCTTAAAGTGGAAAGTGTTCAGATATAAATGAGGTTAAATCAGATCACATTTCTTAGATTCTTGTATTTAAATGAGCTGTGTGCCTTTATGACTAAGTAGTACTAGAATCTTGTTTGTTTTTTGCCTGTGTTTTATTATAGAGTACACATTTTTGGAACTAGTTTGTACTAATTATGAAAAAAAGCCCTCACTCTGTTACTTTAGCTATAAACTTGCTCTTGTAAAAGTTTTCTGGTTGAGTCACATTTGAGACTTTGAGTCTGTTTCTTGTTTGGGTCATTCTCCTGGTTTTATATATTGGATGTAACGCTGTATAAAGAAGAGCTATATACAATACTCAAATATAGTGACCTTTGCTAAAATGAAATTTGACCGCCTGGAGCATGAGCCAAAATATTTTTTCTTTCTTATGACTTGTTCAACTGAGACAGATTAATAAAAAGGCTGGGGGTGGTTATGTATCCAGTTCTTTAAAGAGCTGCTCATTTAATAAGCCTATGATCAGAAGTCATTTGCATTTGAATAAGAATAAATGAATAGTATAGTATGCCATTGTATATTTTTGAGTGAATATCTCTCTATAGATCTCTATCTATCTATCTCTATATCTATAGATATAGATATAAATATTTTTTTGCTATCAATAAAATCTGATAAACACACTTCCTTACAGTTACTATGAGAGAGGTCAAGTTGAAGATTTTGAGAGTTTGGTTGCACTTAACTAATGCATGAGCTGAGCCCAAAGGTAAGACCTTTAAATTCCAACCTTAACTTATGGTCATAAGCTTTGGGAATAGCCTGAAAGAAGGAAAGTCCAAATAAAATGATGATTGGCCTCACCATTAGGATAGGGAAAGGGTTTAGTTATCACTGAGGTGGCTCTCATGAGTATCGTCCATTCACTCGGGGAAGAGGTTTCCGGAAATGTCTAATTTGTAGGAGACTACGGGGTAGACCTGGAACACACTGGAGAGATTATGTATCTCAACTGGAATGGTAGAGCTGGCTAAGCCTGCTACAACTTCATTGAACATGCTGTAGCTAACCAGCAGAAAATGGAAAATGGATAACTGATTTTAAACCATATGCAGAGAGGACATCACCAAACCATTAATCACAACTTTGCACATTTAGTAGATCATTAACATCATTTTAAATTGTATTTCACAGAACCTCTCCATTCAGCCCATTTTCCACTGTTAAACAAAATAACTAGCTTTTGTATGTTTTTTATCGTTATGAACAAAACAACTTGTCTATAGCTAGAGTAGTGTGCAAAAGTCTTAAGCTACCACACATTTCTTATCTTTTTAAAACAGCTTTGAACAATAGTTCTTCAGGCTTTCTGAAGAACTTTCAAAGTTTTTCTTTGGATAGCAGGTCCTTTCCTCTCATTTTAAGTCTGCTTCTTGTACCTGACCAATTAAAGAGGTATGATTTTATTTTTTTAGCCACTTGAAACTGACCTATCAATCATTGAAGCTTTAAAAAGGCAATTAACTTAAGGTATTGTGCTTTAAAAAACAACAACAACAACAACCGAACTGTACAGCACATAAACTGTGTTTGACAGTCATGTCCTTAAGAAATAAGAAGAAATCTAGCAAAGACCTGACATAAGACTTGAGAGATGCATCTGGCCCTTCAGTTGATCCATCTGTTGGCTGTTGGCTTAAGCCTCATCGGAAATGGTCTCAGTGGAAGAGCGGCTGTCAAGAAGCCATTTCTAAGGATTCTTAAGGGAAACAGGGAAATAAGGTTGAAGGATGCCAAATTATACAAGAGCTGGACTGAAAAATCAGCAACAACAGGTCTTTACCAGCTTCCTTTTTGAGCATAAAAATGATCCCAAACACACTGCCAATGCATTAATAGCATACCTGGATCGAAAAATATGGTTTACCACTGTTAGTCATGGATTGGCCTCCCCGCAGCATGAACTTCAAAACTGTTAAAGCCCTGTGGGATCAACCTGACAGAACAGAACTAAAGATAGCCAACATCCAAAGAAGAGCTTCGGATGTCATTCAAGAATTATTCCTGAGGACTATTAAAGAACTTACAATAAAGCTTGTCTTGGACTTCAGGCTGTGTTGAAGAATAAAGGTGGTCATGCCAATTGACTTTTAAGCGTGTTACAAACTGTCACGGCGCAAGTCGTCAGACACAGATTAGACCCAAAAGACAGATTCAATACTTCACGTATCTCGAGTGTCTGCAAGTTTAATTACAAGAATGTGAATAAATATAATGCTTGTGCACAAGTACAGTGACTACATACAGGGGTGAGTGAAACGGCAAGGCACAAATTAATACTGGCGAACAGGGCAGGGACTTTATACAGGGGTGAGTGAAACGGCAAGGCACAAATTAATACTGGCGAACAGGGCAGGGACTTTATACAGGGGAGAGAGCCAATTCTACAAGAATATTAGTGAGCAAAAGCTGTAACGTGAGCAAAACACAATAACTATGAATAGAGAAATGGCAATAAATACATGACCGTGGGTTGAACACAATGACGATGAAAACACTAACTATGGTATGAGAGCTAAATACTGCAAGTTATCTGTTTGAGATCATGAGGATGACAATAGGTTCCCAAAGCTGGAACTGGACATCATAGGGAATATCTAATCAGGCCGTGAAACGAGGGGTAGAGAGCCGGTGGTCAGGGAGACTGTAACAGAGGAGAGGTGTATCAGAGCGGAGCAAAAACGGATTGCACTGAAATATCCAATGAGAGTATTTCTGTGGCTTACTTGTCCGCAGGTGGAGGTACGTGAGAGGAGGAGGTAAGTCCGTGAAGGTCCGGGTGAGTATGAGATTGATCTAGTACGAGAAGGTCCAATAGTGAGACAAAGAGCCAGGCAAGTGAGAGTGGGAGTGGAGACCATACTGGCTGTGATGGCGGGAGGTGAGTCCAGCGACCGGGCTGAGAGTACCTGTAGGCCGGTGGAGAGAACGTTCCATGGACACGAGCTGATTAGCTGACATTCAGGTGGAGAGTAGTTGCCACGTCTGGACTTAAATACTGCAGAGTTAATCAGCTCCAGGTGCAGCTCCCAAGAGAGACAAGAACGAGTCCGCCATGAGGAGGAGACATGACACACAGCGGAAAAATACTGCCACTCACGCGGGCCATGACACAAACTCTATATATTTTGATGTATGCTTGCATGTTTCAGAAAATCACTGCACCTATTACCCATTTTCCTGGCAAAACATAACGAAATGAGTGACTTTTGCACAGTATTGTCAAAATAAATTTCCATCCATTTTCACTCCTTGCAACCAGCAGCAGTGTACTTTACTGACAAACCAGAGTTATTAATGACTTCACTGCACTTTCACTCTTTGTAAAGCCAGACTGGATGTGTTGACTGGCTGGTTCTGACTTCTATACAAAGTTACTTGGCTAAAACCAAAACAAAGGGAACACTGAGGAGAACTGAAATGTAAACAAGTAATTCTATAATATTTTTAAGATTTTAAGCAAAACTTTTTCGTATTACACATTATACTATTCAGATAAAGTATTGAAATAATCAATTTTTAAGGATTTAAAGCCAAAGCAAAGGGTCAAACTGAAGTTTTCAGTTCCCCACAGGGTAGCTCCATGGCTAAATGGTTTATATTTATTTTTCAGCCAAATAATGTGTTCAAGGAGGCTCCACACTTTTTGATTAAATGAAAATAAGCAGTGTATAATCTATTTTGCTAGTTTAGCTGCTTACATTCCTTTTTTTGTATTTCTTTGAAAGGCTCTGCTGAATTTACAAAGAAATACTTTTCACTTATCATTCATAACACATCCACTTGATCTGATTTCATATTGTTCTTTCCTTTGGTCTGTAGTATGAAACTACTATTATGGAATACCAAAGGCCTCGGGTCCAAAGTGAAAAGTCCCATTAATAAAGAAGAGATTACTTTCACTTGCTGTCAAGGCCCGGTGCTGCTAAAGGATTGATGCTCTCACATTAAATCAGCCCCTTGAAAGGTCCTTCTAAAACTGTATGAGTGCCAACTGTATAGGTAATTTTTTTCTCTCTATTATGTTTCACTTTCAGGGCATGTTCAGTGGTTTTATCAAAGCATTGATATTGGGATTTTGCTTTGTTTGTTTGTTTGGTCATTTTTTAAAAACTGTGCATT
>VUQG01022158.1:0-24960 GCA_015106755.1 Etia nguti | reverse complement strand
GTGCATGCCTTTCTGGGTGGAATGAACCTATTAAACTGGTATTTATGTGTGTGTGTGTGTGTGTGTGTGTGTGTGTGTGTGTGTGTGTGTGTGTGTGTGTGTGTGTGTGTGTATTTGTGTGTGCACGCGCGCTCTGTGCTCCAGATGTCCTTAGTCGTGCAGATCGATGTCCACAAGAGAGCACATCCCACTAACTTGAGTCACGACACCCGTCTCCTTATTCCTTCCTCCTGGAGTCTCTTACATCCAAGCTCCACTTGCTCTTCTACTTACAATCAATCTTTTTATTTATTTAAACTTTATTTTACCTAACCAACAAAGTGAATTATTATTGCGACAATCATAAACTCGAGCATAACAAAAACAGACATGGGGAGAAAAGTAAGGCCAAACAATCAAGGCACATGATCGAAAGTGTGCATTAGGAATATCAAATACAGTGTTTTACAGTCTTTGAACTCTCCCAAACACAAGAAAAATCATTAAGCTTTAGCGAGATTTGAAGGTTAGAGCCACGACCAGGTGATAAAACAGGAGAAAGCTGCCCGACTGAGGTCCATAAAGGTCTTGGGTACAAATAACAGCTCTTAAGTCTTTATAAATACAAATATACCGATATCGTCATGTCCTTTAGGCTAAATAAAGGTCAAGAAACCAGATCAGATCATTCTCTACAATTTGTTTAGAGGAGGCAATATACACCAGCTTTCCCGTGGACTCATCAAACAATTGATCAGCTGGCCTTTATAATATCACCTGTTGAGACACAAGCAGGATGGTGCCTGGATGAAAGACTGCTGTTTCCATCCCCTGTCTAATTTTCCCATGTGCATAACTAGGTCATGCAGTAGTAGACGGCTGTTGTCACGCTGCTGTGATTCTTTGACTGCGTCTGAGCGTACAAGTGTGTGTTTACACTGCTTAAACACACATCTCCACCAGACCTGGAAAGAACAAAGTCCAATCCAGTGTGCTGCGTGCAGCACGTAGGAAACAAATGCAAGATCCAAGCGTGTGTGAGAAAACACAAACACGCGCTCGCAATCCACTCTATACGAGTGAGCAAAGAGATCATTTACTTACTTTATCATAGGTTACCGAGTGGAGGAATTAGTATACCTGCAAAACAGTGTTTTCTGCTCTGGTTTTTGTTTACAGCTGTACCTGAGTAAAAAAAAAAGTACTGACAGTGCAGCCTAGCCTGTCATCACAGTACAAAAAAAACAAGGTTTCTTACAGGTTAAGGCCAAATTCATGTTAGGTGTAAAAAAATAAATGGAAGGAGACATCACGACACTGTGACACTGGTTTGTGAATTCTTGTTTTAAAGCCTCAAGTTGATGTTTTTCAGCCATCACCATCTGATGGACCGACCCGAGAAACCGAGGATGCTGCACTCTCAATACAGTAGCGATTTATCAATCATAAAGAGGGCCTCCTCTAAAGAATATCCTGCTCTGGCATCCTTTTTACTCTACATGGGAACAAAACTGACTAAATTTAAACGTTTTATTAAGAAAGAGTTGAAACTCGAAGACACAACTGGCCTTCTTTTTACAGTCACAGAAGCCGCCCCCTGCAGGCAGATAGGAACAATGCAT
This sequence comes from Etia nguti, assembly GCA_015106755.1. Classification (NCBI taxonomy): domain Eukaryota; kingdom Metazoa; phylum Chordata; class Actinopteri; order Cichliformes; family Cichlidae; genus Etia; species Etia nguti. The sequence continues at coordinate 23,359 of VUQG01022158.1, read as the reverse complement.
GTTTGTGGCGCATTACTTATCAGATCCATCTTTTATATACAGTCTTTCGCCTATGTTACAGCCTATGTGGGAAGTAACAAGGTGGTAGGACTTCAGTGTTTGCGTGCATTCACATTATCCTGAAATGTCTGAATGCAGTTACGTCTCACTTATTACTGCCAATACAGATGTCGTGTTTTACGAAGCATAATTACTGACCATAAACTATATTTATGGAGGTCAAAGCAAAGGCAGCCAGAGTCCTTTTTCACATAGCTTTCTATGGAACTGGAAGTTTTTGCAACCACAGAAGTCGCCCCCTGCTGGTCATAAAAAGAATGGAGGTTGCAAGCAGGTCAGATGCAGAAGCTGCATCCATGTTTTGTACTATGGTTGTAGCAGATGGACAGCGCTATATAAATCCAGCACAAACTGCATGGTCACACGTTATTTTTCCGATGTTATTTGACTTACTAAAGGACCTGACCAATTGTTCCGTCACTCTACATTGTAGATGGACATCTTTGTCTACGGCTGGCGTGTGTGCGAGTGTGTTTGTTCACCGCTCTGCATCTGGGCAGAAATCATGAGGGACGACAAAAGACAGATATACTAATCTATCAAGACCTCTACAATACATCTCTCCTCTTTCTCTGCCTCTCCCTCTCTCATCCTCTTTCATCCCATTGATCCCATCTCATGGCAGACTGATTTTCATTTAATGCAACAACAACTTTGTGCTGTGGCTTTTTGTTTCCATGTGTTTGCTTTTTTTCATACATGTGTGTGTGGTCACTCTCGCTGGCCGCGTGTAAACTGTACTTTTATACTATACTAAACAGACTTTTAGCCTGCCTGTAAATCGCCGTCGTCATCACTCTTCATTCATCCGTCTTCACCTCTCTGCCTCACTCGTTTTCAGCTGCTAGCCCCTCCTCCTCTGCTCTCCTCTCACTACATCTCCCTCCATCGAGCCCATCCCGCGTAATGCATCATCTCTCTCATCTGTTCAGGGCAGGCAGACCCATCATTACCCCAGCATGCAAGTATTGATCCACAGCCCCAGTGTGTATGTGTTATTTTAAGATGCCCAGACCTGTAATCAGCATGTTAATGATAGTTATCGCAAAAGCAACAGGCTCTGCGTGGTTATTTAAGGCCTGTGGATACCAGTGAGAGGCTGGCAGACCGAGCACACAAATACAAACATACACATGCAAGGTTGGGACGGGGGCGGGCTGGTGTTCTAATGAGGGTGCTCTGGGGCTCGTTGGGTCAAATCTTCAGGCAGGATCACTTCCTGCTGTCTGTCTGTCACCCCCAAAGCTCGCCAACGTCTTCGTTATTTCCCCGGGACTGCGGTATGTATGTGTGCGCGGTGGCTGAGGAAAGGTGACGTCATCTGCGCCCTGGAGCGCTCTTAGATTGCATGTCGCCTGATCAAACATAAGTGGTATGTTGGTGTGTTGTGTCTCTGCACATGTGCTGTTGCCCATCAGCAAAAGGGAAGTGAGGCTGTGTAGCTGCAGGCTTTGACTCACTCTGGTCAAATGACTTCTGCATTTCCCCGCAAAACCTTGGAAATTTCACATTCCTATCAACATAAGGTAAACAAACCACTGTGCACGCACACACAAACAAACACTTGCAAATACAATTTATCTTGATATATTACAGGATGCAGATGTTGCAACCCCATGCTATCCTTCCAGAAAGCAAATACACACACACACACACACGCACACACACACACACACACACAAGCAACACACACAGCAGCTTTGCCAATATGGATAAGCCCTATTTGGCAGTGTTGAGGAAGATGCATTTCAGAGGTAAATGACATCATTACCATATAAATGACTTCCAGCCAAACACATCTGCTAATGTAGCCACACACACACACACACAGCAGTAAATGTGATATTGGTTACACATAATTTCAGCGCATCACACACAAAAAAACACACACACGCAATCCAAAAACTCTGCGTTAACCTCACACACAGCATTTAAAAATAGACTCGCGCTGCTGGTTCTGATGGGGTTTAATCCAACCCTGATGTATGGGGGGAAAAAAATGGCTGCCAACACGGTGCAGCAAATGCAGCACAAACACTGACAGGTGACTGTTGCTTACTTAATGCTTGCTGATGTGGAGAGACGTTTATTTATGAGGTCAAGGTTGAGTGAAAGTATACAGACTCTTTAGGAGTTCATCTCCGATACACAGTCAAGACTTTGAGTGTAAAAAGATTCAAGCGGCTCAGAGTGGCTCAGATATATCTACTAATAATCAATTCCACTGAAATGTTGTCTTTAAGCTACAGCAGCGGCCTTTGTTTTTGTAATTTTGGGTTGTTTGTATCGTCAAAGGGTACAGCAGGGGCATTTTAGGCTGCAGTAACACAAGCCCAGAGACCAGCTGGAGACCCCCTGGCAACATCTGGTCACTAGAGAAAAGTGTGTATTCCCCAACCAGTTGGTGAGTAGTTGCTAGGGGTTGTTTGATGTCGCTGGATGAAATCTGAGAGTCTCTACACCTGTGTGACTTTGGCTTTTGGTAATGAAAAAATATTTATCCTGATGAGTTATTTGTCCAGACTAATACTATCAATTAGGGATGCACTGCTTTAAAATTAGGATCAAATATCCTGACCCAAAAAGCTATATTGAGTATTCGTGACAGCAGGCTATAATTTAATTCTGTGTTTAATTCTATGTTGTGCTGTCTGTGCTATGGCACACGCCAGCAACAACATGCCGGGTGCTAGAGGCATGGGGAAGAAAGCTAAGAGCGTAGGGTCAGCAGGTTGGAGGTATTTTTCCTTGTTTATTTCCTTGTTTATTTGAGGTGCTGTATTTAGTCCCCCTTTAAGGGCTCTCTCAGCGTCTCGACGGTTATCTTACATCAGATTTAACCCACGTTAGAGGCTTTTCTTGCACATGCTAACATAATGAGTTGTCGTCAGTAAAACTCTTCCATTCACCCATCTTGTTCTGGTTTTACTCCACGTGTGAGGAGGTTTTATGAAAATTAGTGCACAAGATTCAGCACGTGATCATATGCTGCAAGTTGTAATGCATAAACCCAGGTTCACTCTATAGGCCTTCTTTCACTCTCTCCCCCGACTTTTGTGTCTAATCTTCATTATTTTATCAAAAATAAATCCTAAAAATATAAATGCAAACTTGCAATGTTACTAATAAAAGAATTTCAGTGCATTTTTATTCATAGATGTATTCATTTGTTGCATTTGATTAAAGTTAAGCCTGATGTTGCCTTCAGGGACATGCATGGTTGTGTTGCTTATCCTACTCTGCACTTTTCAAATCATCGTCTACATGTTGCAGCTGTTTTCTGTCACTAGGGGGCAGTGTTAAAGACGAACAGCTTTATGCATGTTAATTAAGATAACATGTAAAGGCGATTGGTAACAACAATCAAACTGTCCACTACAGCCAACATCTGTGCTTCTCATGCTGCTTCGGTGACATCTGATGATTTTTCGCACTTCTCCCCCTTGTGGTGAGCTCCGCTGTCACTCCCTTTCCTGTTCAAGCAAACTTCTCAGCCAATTCAGCCTGACTGAACACAAGCTCATCTGCGTAGGATGCGTACTTATTATCAAATAACTACACAAGCAACCAAAAACTCCACTCTATGTGTAAAATAATTCTACTGTGGATCGACAGCTACCACAAGCCAAGGTGTCGTCGTGAGTATCAGACGTGAAAAAGATGAAAAGTTGCATCCCTACTAAGAAATTCATCCTCTATAGTAGAGCTACAGCAGATAAAGTAGCCTGTAACTTTGCAGCTGCATGAACGAGGAGCTCACAGGCGGAAAACAAGGGGGTGGAAGGGCTTAATGTGACACCAGACGGAGCTCAGGCTGAAGCACTCTACATCTATACAGACAGTCAGTGTTTGTCTGCGTCGCTGTCTGCAGTATATACACATTGAACTGGCACCGGAGACACTTTCTCATGCTACAAAGACAAGAGGAGGCAGGTAGGCGACGGCGACTGCTGCAAAGCTGTGATGGCCGTTATTGTCCTCAAGACTAGGACGGCTTTTATCTGCTCTCCAAGCTTACAAAGACGAGAGAGAAAGAGAGAAAGGGGTGGGGAGAATTAAAGAGAGAGAGAGCACACAGACTGCCTGCGGCTCGCTTTCAACATCTCAATGACTACACACACTCGTCTCTCTCTCACCCTGTTCTCCTCGCCGCTCCTCCCCTCCCTCTCTATCTGTAGTTCTGCCTTTTTCTCCTCCTCCTCCTACTCACGCTCTCCCCTCGTGCCCTCAGGCCATAAACATCAGCATGTCACACACATGGCCATGAAACACAATGAACACACACACACAGAGACACACACCAACAAAACTGATGAACACCAGTGGTAGGCTTTGTTCCAGAGCAATGGTTCTGGGGTCCCGAGGAAGCAGCCATGCAAAAAAGAAAAGGAAAAAAAAGTGTGTTTGCATACACGCACAAACACACACACACACACACGCTCACGTACGCGACCACCCTCCCGCCCGTACTGTCACTTCCTAACACCATCACTTATTCATGTGAGAGAACATTAGAACAGGAGTCTCCTCTCTCCCGTCTCACTACAATTTGTGTGTTTTTCGGAGGAAGGGGAAGTTGTCGTTTACTCGCCAGTGTGTGCGCGCCTACATATGTGCAGCATCTGAACGGCTCTGTGTGTGAGCAACAGAGGGAGACGGAGAAATGGAAACCGCGGAGGAAGTTATTAATTATTTTAGCTCCTATTAGGAGGAACACGTTGAGTCGATACCCCTGGAGACGTGTCATGAACGCCTCTTATTGTTCTCCAGCTGACATACGCCACTCTTCTCCTCTCCTCCCACCTCACCTCCCCCCTCGTCTATCCTTCGCTCCCAGTCACATGTACCTTTTCCTCTCCTCCTCTTCTACTCCTCTATCCCCGCTCTTGTGCATCCCAGCTGTGACATGCACCTCTCTCCTCCTACCACCCCTGTTTTCCTAGCGTTTTGTTCACCATGTCAGCCCTTTCACTCTAATTTCCCATCTCCGCCGCGCTCCTTCACATCTCCAATTTCCCTCTCTCCTGTCTCCTTTTCATCTTTCATCATTTTTGCTTCTGATTTTTTCCCTCATAAGCTGCCCTCAAGCTCCTCATTCAATCCCGCCCCTCCCTCCTTTTCTATTCCACTTTTACTTCATCTCTGTTGTCTTTCTTCCTGTTCACCCACACAGATCACTCATCTCTGTCACACTGATTTTCTTTTGCGTGTGTGTGTGTGTGTGTGTGTGTGCGCGCGCCATTGGGAGATCATCTAGAAGCTCGCAGTCTGCCTCGGCTCAGAAGCCGCTTCGGCTTTTATCCCCTGCTCAGTTGCAACGGCTGTAACACGCCCACAGCCCAGCAAAGCAGCCAATCAGAACCCACTTCCTTATTTCAAAAGACATGTGGTTTAAAGAGGCATTGGACAATTACACACAGACACACACATCCACACAGAGCAAGACAGAGAAAGAGAGAAACAGATAGAAGAGAAATTTTCAGCTTATGCAAAGAATTTTTCTATAAAGTAGCAGTTACTATAATTTGGTTCACACAAAGTAGTTGTGCAACCCTGCATATGACTAAGAAAACTAGACTCTCCTATAACGTGCAACCAGTTCTCATAATGCCTTTATTTAAAGGGGACCTATTACACTTACTTCCAGCTCCATATTTTTATTCATGGGCTCTACTAGAACACGATTCCCAGCTTAATGTAAAATATGAACGAAGAGGTCATTTACTGGGAGAATTAACACATGAATGCGTTCTCCTTGGCTTAGTGTTAGAGCACGGTGCACATAGATTGATATGGAGGACTCAAAGTGCTTTGTTGTGTTTACTTTAGATTTTTAGATGTTACTATTTTAATTTTCAGCTTGATGAGCTAAACACCACAGTTGGAGCCATCTTTTTGCAAGCCTGGCGTCCAAAAACCCCACGACTCTGAATGACACCCCATCATCTGCATTATTAGGCAGAAAGCTACAATGAAACATAACTAATAAAATATACAGAAATTAATAACTTCAGTCAAATACATACATAAATAAATACATTTAACAATAAATAAATAAATAAAACAGAAAATATAAATTATAATATAAACATTTTAATATTTTTTACTTATTTATTGAATCGCTTGTTTATTTATTTTGGTCAGTTTTGGTCCTCCATAAATCTCAGACTAATGTTGATTTCAGATGTAAAAAGACTAAATTTAGATTATTAATATGTTCCGGTGTGTTCCTCTCGTGCAGGGGTCTCAAACCTGTGCCGCACGCAGCTCTTTCGTCCGTATCCAGGGGATCCCTGTTGCCCTGCTTTCACCTCCAACAGTGGATTTATACTTCTGAGTTAAATTTAAATCACAGGTAAGTTGTAAACGCAAGGCAAGGCAACGCTATCCCATTATATGATGTGATTGACTGTCCTTCGACAGTAAAGATACCAACCCCCGTTCTGGTGTAAAAAACAATATTTCCAGTAACCCCATTAAACAGTATTAATGCAAAAACCTGTTTATCCGACAGAATTACATAAAGTCTGCTAGCATTTAGCTCCAGCTAGCAGGACTCAAGTTAAGACAGGAACGTCTTTGACCTTGGAATCTGTTAGGAGTCACCAGTCTCATACACAAATGGGACTAATTATCTGTGCACACACACACACATGCTGACACACAAGCTGTAGCACGAAAACAAGCCCGATCAAAGCAATGAACGCATGGATGTCTACGAACACGCACGCTCACCCACACACCCACAGATCTCCATTGTCCCCCAGACAAAGATGGGAGTGCATCCCTGTGCAAGTGCCCCAGGGGGAGACCTGATTCTGCACCCACCCCTTAACCTCCACATGAATGCACACACACACACACACACACACACACACACACACAAACACACACACACACACAAACACAAACACACAGAGACATTAACCCACCCCCATGTTTGACGGCCTGTTTTGAAGAGTTACAAACCGGCTAGCAGACAGAAGTGGGGGGTGGGGCAAAGGGGTCCCTGTATGGTAACAAGGACATTATAAGCCAATTATGAGTGCCGCCTGAGTGACTGACAGACAGGGTGGAGAGCACGACACGGCTGGCTGTCTGATGTGGAGAAGGTGTGTGTGTGTGCGCCTTTGTATCAAATTGAATTCCACACTCTTAAAGCTAAAGCTTTGGGCTAAAGGGCTCTAATATGTGCACATAAACACAGTCTAACACACACAGGGCAAACATCCACACGATCCCCTCCCTTGAGGTCCACCTCCTACACGCAAAGGCATTCAAAAGATCTCTTTGTCTCTCTATCGTGCCAGAGAAATAGAGGAGAGAGAGTGAGAGGGGAAGGAGGGAGGGAGGGCAAGAGGAGAAAAAGAGCAGCAAAAGGATTTTTTAGGAAAGCAAGGAGGAAAAGAGGGAGACCTGAAGGAGGAGGAGGAGGGGGAGACAGAGAAAACGTGGAACAGGAGACTTGGAAACAGGAGGGGGAGTGCTGAGAAAGAGGATGAGGAGGGAGCAGGCGAAGAGATGGAAGCTGAGAGAGACAGCCGGGCTCCAGCACTGCTCTGAACTCGTTTGATCCAGTTCGTCTCGCCAGGCGTTCCTCGAGATACATTCCTGTGGCTGGCTGTGTGCAGATCGAGCGAGAGACAGAGGGAGATAGTGAGCAAGGGAGAGAGAGAGAAAGAGGGAGAGAGAGAGGGTGAGACCAGCAGAGAGATTGAGAAACCGACAGACAGACGCAGGGAGAAGCTTGTAGGTAATTTGCTAGAAAAGCAAAAGTAAGATGGAGATCAACCAGAGGAAATTAAAAGAGAAGAAAGCGACACGCAGAGAGAAACCAAGAGAGAGGAAATATATTCAAGCCACAGCAAAAAGTTTCCTAAGTGCCAAACGTTACCTGCTGCTAAAGTTCAACCCTCCAAACCACCCACCCACTTTCCCTTTTACTTTTTTGTGTCTTTCTACCCGAGGAAACCCGAGTACTTCAGTTAGGCAGGGAGAAGATGAAAGGGAAAGAAAAAAGTTAAAGTGGTGGAGAGAACAAGACAGAAGCAGAATGGCAAGGAGAAGAAACTGAAGCGCATTTCAAACTATGGAAAGTGTCTCCACCATAGGAACGCTGGAAACAGCATCCCATCATTTCTATCAGAGTTAGCCATGATAATAGAACTACGCTGCCTATTCTTTCCTTTTCTAGCATATATATAATGTTAAAAAACGTGGATTCATATTAAACACTAACAGTAAAACATGTTTAATAATAGTTGCACATGACCTAAGCTTTAAATAATGAGGTAAATGTGTGTTAATAGACCTCTCTGCATTGAATTATACTTGTTATTAATCTCTGGCTCTCTTCCACAGCATGTCCTTTGTCCTATCTTGCTCCTTTTACCCCAACTGGTCGAGGCAGATGGCCCCGCCCCTCCCTGAGCCTGGTTTTGCTGGAGGTTTCTTCCTGTTAAAAGCGAATTTTTCCTTGGTAAGTGGTTGCTGAAGGTTTCTGGCTGTTGTCAGGTGAAACTGGTCAAAAAGGTGCTGCACCAAAACCCCCCCTCTGTGATTGCTTTGGTCACCAGCGGATTTGCATGGAACATGTCGACTTTTCACAAACACTCGCCAACTACTTGCCGAGTAGTAGTAAAACTTCCGCAAATCGGAAACAAGTAAAACTTGTGCTTTACCACAACTCATCAAAAAGTTGGAGAATATTCATGTTTCCATAGCAACCACTGGTTACTAGCAGATCGCTGACTGGTCTTTGGGACAGTGCGACTGAGGCCTCAGATTAAAAAAAAGGATTATTCTGAATCGTGAATCATGCAAAGCTAGTCTAATAAAGTCCACAAATACAGGTCCACTTTCTAGGTCACCTGGAAATTTACTTGTTTGCTGACTCGATGAACAAACAGTCATTCATGTACTTTTTCAGGTCCACTTGTAGGACACATGAATAGTTGTTACGCTGGAGTGAAGGTGTCGAGTTCACGTGGTCACAAAAAAGACCAAAGACTCTTTTTGGCTGTCTATATCGAATCTCTGGATGATGAAATTTCTGTAACTCAAACCCAAACAAATCCTCACCTACTGGCGGGGGTGGAAACCACCCGCTTGCTGGTCAAGACATCGTTTTGAGCAGGGCAGCCAATCAGAAAGTGGGCTTAGAGGAAGAGTAGGGTGAATTCAGAGGTGTAACAGAGGCCCATTTAAGGATCATTTCAACAAGAAAATGAGTAGGGGAGAGGTTAAAGTGGGATTCAACAGGTGGGGGAACCCTAAGATTAGTTGTAGTGGCTCAGTGTGGAGAAAAGAATCGCAACTCACAATAATTGTTTTGGGAGCTTCAGTAGATTTTCTTAATATAAAGTATGATCAGCTGACCTCCTGCTCTTTGTGGATTTATACACATGAATTAAACAGGATGTCAGCACATGTTTCATGAGCTGTCCTGGCTGATTTCCATCCTGTACACTGGCAGTACACAGCAGCATGTTTCACAATATGATAAAACAACATTCACATGTACAGACCCAGTTTATCAAACCCCACTGAGCAGGCCTTACCTTTAAATCTAACCTCTCTTCTTCCTCTCCTGTCCTGTCTTTCTTATCTTTCTCCATCTCTGAGTGAAGTTAGCTCTTTCTGTGAAATACAGCAGCAACACACTGTGTGACAAACTGCACACAAACAGTTTGTGTGTTTGCTGATGTTTGTTGAGCTGATAGAAATGTTGCATTTGAAAATACCTGCCACAGTGACCAAATGTCACTCCCTTCTTCTGTAGGGCTAGCTAGATACTGAAATACTGCTACCGCAACTTATGGACACCTGTAGTCGTTCTGGTGTGCCAAAAAAAACAGATGAATAAAAACACACTTTAACACCTGACTTTGGCACACAATTTTGCATCTTTCATCTCTTTTATGCAACCAGGTGATCAATACATAAACAGGATTGCCGTTGATGAGTTACTGACGTGAAATAATAACTCCCCCTCAAATGCTTCAAACCAAAAGTAACGAGCGCGTTTTGAGAATGTAAGGAGTAGAAAGCGCAGATATTTGTTTAAAAATGTAGGGAGTAAAAGTAAAAAGGTGTTAATAAAAATAACTACTCAAGTAAAGTACAGATACCTGAAAATTCTACTTAAGTACCGTAAGTATTTATACTTCCTTACTTCCCAGCTCTGAAACTATACTCTATTAAAACCCAAGAATAAAAGTATTGGGATGGAAATGAGCAAACTAGGAACAGGAACCAACTCAAAGCTGCAGTAATTCCTTTAAACATGTTTCTCAGTTTTCTCTGTGGATATGAAGGAGTTCGTCCACATCGAGATCATCATGCTATACATCGCCACATCATCTGCAGAGAAAGTGTATTATGTGTAATTACATCTAAGAATCTCACTCCAGAAACAGTGAAAGATTTCCATGTAAAACTTTAATTTCACACTTGGCTGTTATTGATACTTCTGGCCAAGATTTAGGCCGAAAGGGCGAAAAGATAAGTGTCAGACATGCATTAAAGAAGTTAACTGAAAGGCACGCCTGCAATGTTGGTAATAATTGTTCTTTGCTGAGTAGCGTTTGTGTGCTTTGAGCAGAAGATATGAGGTGAGGTCACTGAAGGCTTCGATCAGACAGCCCGGGGTGTCGGTGACCAAAGAGAGACGCAGCCGTGTCAGAGAACTACTTTAAATACACTTTGTGCTGCTCGTGTGGGGAAGATGAAGCAAATCTATAACCACGTACGGTCCTTATGCAACAAACCTTTCACGCATGATTGTCTTTGTTGATGGGTGACTGCACAATTTGCAGTCTCAGGGTTAACAGGTCAGGAATCTGTTAGCTTTTTCAAACATATAGCATTTACAGCTGTCACTGCAGTGAGAGAAGTTTAAAATAGTGGTATGCAAATATTTCCCCGCCTCAAAAGAAAGCTAATGTTTTCTCTTCATAGCTGCATAATTGCTCAAAAATGCAGGTGACAAAGTAAATAACAGCTTTGTGTAAATAACCACGACCTTCTATCTCTTCACAGAAGGTCGTAGTTATTGTTCTGTTTAAAAAGAAATGTTTCTAAGGCAGCAATAACAGTATTTCCACTCAACCATAAATGGAACAGGTCACTGTTAAGTGAGTGTGGGTAACCCATCAATTACAAGTATACATTTGTGTCTGTGACTCACTTTTTTCTGCCTCATAGTTTTGCAGCAACACAAGCTGCCGAGACTTTGTCGGAACTCGCTGGCTAATCTGCATGCAGACACAACCCCACAGGCACGGGTGCCACTTTGTTCTTAGAAAAAATCAAATACGCATAATTAAAAACACAACAAGTGAGGCTTCATCTGAATAATACCTGTGTGCACCCTCCCAGACTGATGGCAAATCAAACCCACATTTGAATCTGATTGCTCAGTCCTTGTGTCAGTGTCAGTGACAACACCTGTTGCAGATACTGTGAAGCTGTGAAGTCATCTGGAGGCTTTTTTTTCTGTGTAAATCAAAATTTGGTTCCTCCTAAAGTTTTAGTCAGACCCAAAAGATAAAACTATAGACTAATTTACATGCAAATAGGACTAGTATTTGTTCATCAGATGGTCAGAAATATCAGGAGAAGCTCGTTAGCTTTACGATACATAGACTAAACTTGTGTGTTTTTGTTTGGTTACCCTCCAAAGACTCACCTCGAGCCAGGAAAAACGCTGATCTATCATTATATCCTGTTACTCTGGTGGATCACTAAACCAGAAATAGTCCCAGTAATGCAGCTGTATGACGTTTTACTGTGTTTTTTAAAAATCATACATTGACAGTGATACTAATTTTAAGATGGAATCAGACCAGCCAAGAGTTCTCTAACCAGAAATATAACGTGTTTCTAAAACATCTGAAGAATGACACTAACTCCTGAACTGAACTTTTGTTTTTCACTGTATATTTCATGGCTTTGAAGCTGTCATAGAAAAACTTGCAGACCTTCTCTGTGGTAGTTACCAGTCAATATCTGACTAACTGAAGAGTCTAAAATCAAGAAAATGACCAGAAAACAAAATCATCGATGAAAAATATCATTTTTGAGGGTCATTTGAGACTGTTAGTCACAATCCTTTATAATCTGCTGCTGAAATATTTGAGGCCTTTGCGTGATGCACGGTGTGGCTAGCATCTGCAGTGCCAGCACCCACAGCCTTCTTTCCTTCAGGTTTATATCCGCATGGGTTGGAGGGGTTTTAACAATCCGTGCACATTACCAGATCCAACAAAACACTGCATAACAACACAGAGAGGCAGACCCACAAGGCCATGCTGTCACAGCTTGTAATGAAAAATGTTCAGACGTAAACAGTGTTTTTATCCAGTCGGGATATTATCTGCAGTTGCCCTTCCTCGCATGTAGCACATGGCAGGAGACGGTGTCCTTTAGATGCATGCTCGTGTGCACTCGGTTTAGGCGAGGGAGCTGCCAACCACAGAAGGACCACTCGCGCCTATAACTTCCAGGGACAAAGTCCTCAGACATCACGAAGGAACCGGCAGGGTGAAGACTGCTCAATGTCTGAGAAACACACAGTTCTGCCAGGCGATGCGGAGAAAAGTGCAGCACTGTGGTGCATTTGTGAAAGCAAAGGCACAGATTCTGCTTCTTATCACGACAGCTGTACACCCAAAAAATGCATCTGGGCAGTTTTTTGAAGAATCATTTTATTTAACTTCAATTCAGAATCATCTTAACTAATTTCAGAGGGATGTTTGACATAAAAACTGCTGTGTAGAATCGTGTCAAGTAAAATGTGCTGAAAAACAAGCTTAAGCTGTTTAAAAAGTTATACTTTCACCATCTTTTCAGTTGCTGAATTCTCCAATTCTCTGTCCAAGCCCTTAATGCATGGATGTGTGTCACCTGATCAATAATGTGATGGTCCATGCCTGCCTCAGATTCTCCACATAATAAGAGAGTCAAGTCTCTTATCTCTACCCATTGCCCTGCACCCTCACCTTCTCCTCTTGCACTCACTCTGCATGTCTTCAGTTTGCATGTGGTGACAGGTCAGAGACTGGTCATCGATTGTTATGTGTGCTCGTGTGTATGTGTGAGTAGGTAAAGATGGTTTAATTGCAGGGATAAAGGAGAGAGGAGAGATGGGTCAATTACTGCAGGAAATGAAGAGCAGGTATGTGCACGAGTATAGATGTGGGGTAAGGGTTTGGTCTGTCATTACTTCCTCCCTCCAGGGTTCCTATTGTTTTTTTACGTACCTATAAAATCTCCTCAACTGCTCCAAGCCCCCTCCCCCTTCACTAGCCCTCCCCAAAGCTAGCTTCTTTCTTTACCCGTCTGAGTTAGGCAGATAAACACAGGTACGGCCGCTATTTATGTGCGAGCTTCTAAAACTGTGGTTGGTTGCACTCCTGCTGACCTCCCACCCGGCCCGTGGTTTACAGTTAATGGTCACATTCACATGCAAACTTACAGATTTACACCAATAATCAAAACACCTGCCTTTAACATGCACTCGCTATCAACTTAACTTTAGCATCACTTCTTGATGAAAACACTGAAGAAATGTCCAGAAAAAAAAAGCTAAAATTAAAACCTGAACCAGACGAGTTCACGTTGAGTAGATACCTGGCAATCGTGCCCTAGCGAGGGCAAGTGGGTGGCAGCCAGCACACACACTCACGTCCTCTCACAACAAGATTAGACACTGATCTTGTTGGCAAATGCACTTCAGCCTGCAGACACACACACACACACCCAGCACATCCTCTGCCTCCTTTCAAGGCAACCTGTTCCCTGAAGGCCAAGGCCAGAGGAGGGCAGGATGACTCCAATTAGGCGAGGTCAGAGGTCTAGCAGGCGCAGTGACAACAACCACGCCAAGTACTTACACCTGTCTCCATGCACCTATGTGCACGTATAAATGTGGGTATCAATCAATAACAACAGACATCCTGCATTAGTTAAGTCCAAAAACAGGACCCACATGAAGTCCAGGAGGAGGAGACATGTTTGTGATAACGGCAGATGTATTACACCGATGACAGAGAAGAACTTGCCAACTGTTTTCATGCAGAACATATATCATAGTAAAGATGAAGAAATTTAACGGCCTGCTGCACTGATTCATGCAATACTGGTGCGACACACTCTGATTTGAATCACAGGATGACACAGGGATTCGGCCTCGACCACTTCCCTTTAAAGTGACAGCTAACACGAGATAGACCTCTTCCTTTTTACAGCACAAAAGAGTGTCGACATTAAAACTCATTAATAATGGAAAATTTCTGAATGAAATTCAAACCGTACAACGTAATAGATCGTAACCACACAAGTGGAAGTAGCCACCGTGATGTCGGCCGTCAACTATTATTGGGAAGTCCTTAGCATTCTGGCCTTGTTTTCTGGAGTGAGAAGTAACCGTATTTGGATGAGAGGACGGTGATGGGTCACGCTTGAAACTTCTCTTTGGACTTATCCTGAAGACATCACATCTACTGATTTAGATTGAAAGAGGACCACGAGATCAGAAAGAGTAATTTTAGCTTGTGACGTTCAGCAGCACATTGTTCGCCGTTGCCTCACAGGAGGAAGGTTACATGCTACAGATAAATTCTCCTGCCATTTTACCTTTAATCAAGGCATGGGTTTACATCCAGAACTGCTTCACAGGCTCTGCATGGTGGCTGCTCAATGCCCCTAACCCTCAGGATGGCTGAATGGGTTTCCCCAAAGCGATCAATAAAAATATCCCTACACATCTGATCTCATCTTACCTTCCAAACCACAATGACTCATGGAAAAATATATTAAGTTATTATATTCTGAGTGATGATTTTTGAATGGGAGCCTGCTGGATGCAGATTTGTTTTGGAACCAGCGTGTAGTGACCCTCAGTGGGTCCCTGCACTTTAAGACACTTCCCCGCTGGCCTCACTTTTCCAACCCGGTGGCTACGTCAGTCTTTTACATGAAAATCTCCCAACGATCACCGCTGTCACATGTCAATCAAACAAACACTGCCTCCAAACTTTGGAATTCGCTGCTTCAAATAATTTAGGGAAGCAAATTCTACAATTTCAAGACATTCCTACGCCGTATTTGTTTAATATTGTATTTAATTTGTGTTTTAACTTGATAATAACACCTGAATCTGAGCAGTTACGTACAGAGAAGGCACTCATATTCAATCTACTGCTTTTAATATTTCTAAGTTTGTATTCTTTGCTTCTCTCTTCTTCTTCTCTTTCAATGATTTGCTTAGTTTAGTTTTTTAACTTTATCTGTTGTAAACAAAAGTGTGCATATAATGATTTATAATGATGAAATTTTCACTCTCCAGCTGTTTATATACCACCGTTTCAGGTCGTTACCTTTTGTCTACGGTCTCTCCTATAGATTTCTTTCCATTCAGCCCCGCTCGCTGACGACTACCCCCTCATTTGGTGTTTTCTCTGGAGATCTCTTCCACGCCACCATCTCCAAGTGTTTGCTCATAGGGGAGTGCCAGACCACTGGGGTTGCAGGAACTTTTCCTTACAATATATAGGACCTTGTGATGATTGCTGTTGTGAAGTAGCTCTATATGAATAAAACTGAATCAGGCTGGAAAAACCAGAGAGGGAACTCAGCTTTAAGTGTGGCCGGAGCAGGGTTGCACTTTTTTTGGGTACACAACCATCATTTTATTGACTCTTACTTCCTACAACTTTCTGTTAGATGTCAGATGTAGATTGGAACACTATGGTTCCTATTCTATTTTGTCTTTGTGGCTGGTGACAGACGAGCGAGATGGGATATGCTAAAGTGAGCTTCTCAAGTCAGATGTATCCTGAGTGTGTGTCCATTAGTATCTGTATAGTTAGCCTGCGAGTAGCCAAAACAAATGACACAAAATGTGCACCGCGTTGTACATGTGAGTATATTTGTACACGCTGGCGGACTGCATTTTAGAGCACGGCTGCACGCGGTGTGTGTGTGTGTGCGCGCGTGCAAGTGTGTCTGTGGACCAGTGTCTTTAGTAGACTTGTGGTAATCCTCTTAGCGTATGCTGCTTGAAGCTCAGAGCACATTATGTAACCCCTCTAATCCAGCACCGCATCAAGAAAGACAGCGAAAGACCACAACTAGTGCTCCCTTACTTACACACGAACACAAACACAGCGGCACACACTCGCTCTTAGAGTCCCAGACGCCCACAGGCTTGGGGTCTCTGACAAATCACCGATGAACAAAGTAAAACTATTCTCACTCCAAAAACCAAGAAGTGAGAGTGTACAGATATCGATTACGAGCACAGGTTTTAGCTTCTCTTTTTGTGTCACTGCTGCCCTTTTCTCACAGTCTCCATCTTTCCCCTTTAACCTGAACATCCAACCAAAAAGGAAAGGAAAGGGAGGAAAAAACATCTCTCACTCTCTCCTCCTGCTCTCCACTCTGTTGCCAGGGCAACAGTGGCCATCTTGCCGTGCCCCGTTGGTCTTGGGTACACATCACAGGCCGGTCATAAATGTGGAATGACAGTCAGAGATGAAAAGCAGAGAGAGGAAGAGGAGAGAGGGAAGCAGAAGGGTGGGCAGGAAGACTGACCAGAGGCAGAGACACTCACAGACCGTTTCTTTGAGATACATGAATAAATAGAAAAGAAGGGCTGGACATCTTGGCACAACCACATCTTTACCTACCAATATCAATGTACTCTGTGCTATTTTCTTCAACACCTTAGTTAACATTTTGCCCACACATTTCTGCCTTAATAAATGCTCTCACCAAGTATGAAGAGCCAATAATTCATATATTTAGTTCCATACCCCTTTGATATTAGGGATGGTCATGATTTTTAACTTCCCCAGTAGTCCATCCATCCATCTTATACCAGTCTAAGCAGACCTCCATCTCCCTGAAGGGGATTAAACCATTTCCCAGCCAGCTGAGCAGTCTTCCATGGAGTCTCCTCCCTACATTCTTATATACTGTGTATGCATACAAACACATAGGAAGTGTCTCAGTCATCCCAACATCCAATCAGAGGACTGCTAAAAAGGGCCTTAGATGTAGAACTAAATAGTCAGCAGTTCAGTTGGAGCTGTATGATGATGATTTCTGAAGTCATCATTTTGCGATTCTTATTAATCCTAGCTGTCTTTTTGCCGTTTGATCTTTTAAATCCAAATATGTAACCTCCATAGGGCTGTGATTGGACAAAGCTATGAATACTTAATGATGCTTCCGATTTTATTCGATTCATTGTGTACAGTATGTAATTTGTGTACAGTATGAGTGGATGGTGGTTGATAACGCTCTGTTTTGATGTACCAAACAGTGTTTGGATTAGACCCCACTGTGTTTTTCTCTCAGTCTAAAGCACTTTGAACTTCTATAGATGTAATCTGAGATTAATATGGTCCCATTGATGGTCCTGTTAATGCTATTAACTGACTATTGGCACATATACAGGCGGGGGCAAGCTCATTACTCAGATTACTCCCAGTAGTTCTTTTATTGAATGTTGTAACGATTAAGGCATTTCCTACGTGTGCAAATACTATATGGGAATGCAAGGATGTTAGCCATATTCCCGATGAACGTCAGGGGGACCAAATGTCGTAATTTAAATAAATATTCCAGCAGAAAGCGAGACAGGACATCTGAGTTATATTTAATTGTGTTTGTGCAGTTATTCCTCCAACGTACCTGTCGCTCATTCAGGCTTGAAGAGACTGTGCATCCCTTTCTTGCTTTGGAATACGTTTTCGTCATTTTCACCGGCGCCCACTAGGATGTAACACGCTACTACTGAGCATCAGACCGATAAAGCGTGGCTGGCGCAGTGAGATGCTACGGTACAAATGGGACAAACACACACACAGCAAAAGACGACAACAGCAACCATCTCTGCTACTTCATCTTGGACAAAAATAACCTTTGAGGATACTACATGACCAGGCACGGTGGTCGGGCACAGAAGCTGTGCTGCTTGTCTTTCCCATAATTCAATCACGTGATGCAGGCACCAAATGTTTCTTTACAAATGGTGCTGACAGCTATAAACCGAGAGAGAAGAGAAAAGGTGACAGACAAATATTACTTTCTTTGTTGTCTTCGTCTGTAACTTTTCAGGAATCCCCACCCTATGGTAACTTGAGCCAAAGTTGCAAAACAAAAAAAAAGACTTCAGAAGATCTACAAAAGCTCAGATCCGGTTCACAGCTTACATTTTTCACTGAGGAGTCCTGATTGTGGGACTTTTTCTAGTCCCAGTCACCTAGTTAGCACTGACACAATGAACCCAGCACACACATGCACACCCAAATGAGCAATATGGATTGATGCAAAGAACTAGTGACTGCACCTACGTACGCTGATTGTGCTACATTGTAAAATGCACTAAAATCACCCCCGGCTGGACAACAGGGACCTATCACATACATTTTACAGGTTTTTTTTTTAAAGCATTAAGCATTTTTATCATCAGTCAGCTGCACTGGTTGCTTGTTTTTACATTAAAGTCTGTTAAATTAGTTCCAAGCTGTGCGTGGACTGCAGCTACACATTCATTGAAACTCAGTGCAGTGCTGGAACCTCAGTGGAGGGCAGGAAGACCTCACGCAACCTGAAGCTCAAGGGGGGAAGTGACGAAGTAGTTTCACTCTGCCTGTGACAAACCAGAGACACAACCCTGGTGAGAGTTTATGACTGCAAGAAAAAGGTAAAGAGGCACAAAGTCAGGAAAGTCAGCAAGAAACGTGAGAGGAATGAGAGGGCAAAAAGCTAAAAAAGAAAGAAGGGGAGAAAAAAATGGCAGAAAGGGCAACGCGGGTCTCAGAGAAGGAAGAGAAAAAACGAAGAAAATAACAGGAAAGAAACGGCAGGCCCAGCGAGAGTGCTGCTCTGCTGCTTCGCTGGGTTGGGTTACTCTATGTGCACAAATACAAAAGATGAGTCACTTTGTGAAGAGCACACACACACACACACACTCACACTCACACAGACATACAGCTTTAAATATAGCCTCATTATACTCAAATTCACAGCGAGTCCACCACTCTCTCTGTAACTTTCCCTTTTAAGTCCTGATGAACACACTGACATGTACTCAGTCATGACAAATTATTACCTTTTCTTCTCCACTGCAACATTTCTGTGACCTTTTTCTCAAAGTTCTGAGAGCAGAGACAAAGATTATTTTTAAGGAGGACTGTGGCGCAGCCCCCTTTTTTCTTCCATTCACTTCTCGCCGCCTGCCCCACGCGCGATCACGCACGCGTTTCGGCCTGCTCTTTTTAACATTTTCTCAGAATTTTTGTCGTCTTAAAGAGCACTAATTACAGGCTTAAACATGCGGGCAACTGTAGAGTACACATGCACCCCCACCCTCCCCACTCACTCAGCAAGGGAACATAATTAAAGACTTGCTATGAATGAGAGAAGGAGGGGGAGAGGAGAGTCAAAGTTTGCAAAGTTTATCTTTGGAGTTGAAAATCAGGAGGAAACTTCACACTGAGTTCTCGTAGTTCTCGCTTTTGCACCGCAGCGTTCGACATGATTTAATAAACCCGCACGCCATTCTGCAGCCACTGATTTCCACATGACTTGTAGACACAGGAATCCTGCTTGACACAGGTGATCCATCATCATAAACCTTTAATTGCCTTTAATGTTGTCAGAGGCATTTTATTAAGCAACTCTTTCTTGTGTGACAGAAGCCGATTTGTAGCCATTTAATGCAAGCAATCGCTAACCTGACATTATCTGTTTCACAACATCTACGTCTGTTTATCAAGGACAGACAAAAGTGTTTCGGTTATTCGTATCATTACTGCCATGACTGCGAAAGTGTTCATTCTGAGGCGCATTATTGCTGTTTCCTCCTTTGTGCGTGCTTGAAAAAGTAAGAGGGGGAAAAAAAGCCAAGGAAGTTGCACTAATTCAGGCAGTGATACAGAAAGCCAGATGACTGTACTGTACAGCAAGTTCATCATATATATACCCAGGATATCTTTTCCTTATCTGGCTTCACTTACCCTAACATCAGTCAGACTAAGTGGCCACACGAAGGTGGTTATCGACTCGGCAAATCAACCCAGGGTTTTCCAGTCTGGCTATCAGCTCGTTTGCATGAAAGAGGTGGTGAACAATCGCAAACATGGATGGGTTTACTGGCGGCAGAGTGGCTGATTTTACAAGCAATGAGAAAACTATACATAATACAGACTCAAAGCAACACAGTTGGTGCAATGTCTGTCGTAGGAAAAGTGCTGTTCAGTAAGTGCAAAAGTGGGAAAAATTAAGGCTTTTAAAGCTGGTAAAAATGCTGACTGTGTGTGTTCAGAGACTTTGCCGTATCGCTGCCCTGTGATTAAAGCCCAGGTAGATCTGACTGTAATTACACCTGTGTGTTCTATTAGATGAATGTGCTGTTTGGATGAAGGTATTCTAATAGTGTGTGAGATCATTTCAGCCTTAATCTTTCAGATGCAACCAGCGATGTCAAGCAGTCCGAGGCCAAGAACAGTAAAGCATAAGGCTGAGGTGCCCTGTTTTATGATGACATCGCTATATTAAGACTCTTTAACAGATTTAAATGTGCTTGCAGCCCATGAAGAAAACAAGAAGTAGCCTAAAGTCTTGACACTAATGTATGTTGTGAATTAAAAGGTGCTTATTATGGATTTTTGACTTTCTAAAATCAAATTTAAAATTGGACTCTCCATTTTGAAGAGCTCTTAGAGAACGCCACTTTAACTTTCCACTCCCACAATACTGTCAGACACAAACTATAAAATTTGGGGTTTTTTAATGCTCTTAAACTTGAGGGAGCAGGAACACACCCTCGTGCTGGATGTTGGCGACTGTGGCTTAGGAGAGTCATCTTGTCAAAGATACCGAACCCCAGAGATGTCCATGATGCACCCGTTAGATGATGGGAATACAGAAAAGTGTGTGTGATTGTAGTAAAAGTTCCATTCACTGTGTTCTGCGTGCATTTTTCTTTCTCTGGCTTCTAGACTGGCCAAATTTTTATTAGGCTAGTCGCAGCTAACACCACATTTTGAGTACAGTTATTAATACAGCCTTTAAAAAAATGCAGTGGAACTAGTCAAACCCCAGGATTCAACTGAGGAAAAAAAACCCACAAATCTGATCTCTCTGTTTGTAAACTGATTTCAGATTCGACCTCTGTGTGCACAGATTTGCAAAAACCTACTGTGAAATGTTTACAGCTGTGCCAGAATAATTGGCTATTTTGATATCTGGTATTTGTTCTTCAGTTTTTTAATTAAGATATGCTTTTTTTTGTTTGTTTGTTTTGTTTTTTTGAAGCAGTCACACTTGTGCTCCATTTTTTCAGTAAAAAGAAAGAAAATAAAATCAGTGTACATAACAGAAACATGTTAGGTGTGAGGAACCCTGTATCGTCCACATATCTTTAGTGATCCAAGTGATCATTTCATTCATGAATGTGTCCTAAATCACAGCGCAGCACATTAAACCGTGTGGTGATTTTGTAGATGCATATGTGCCACCTGTAGCATTGAAAAACTGGTTGCAGCAGTCCCTAAACAGAAGATAAAAATGTCTCCAAAACATCCATTCATCCATCTTAACCGCTTATCCGTTTTAGGGTCAGGGTCAGTGTGCGTGAATGTGAAGAGGTCGTCCATCCATCACAGGCTAAACATATAATACTAATCGCCTTAAGTGCCGCCCACTGCTGTGACGTCTGCACCCACAAGTATGCAGGAGTGCACGGGGATGTGGAGGTTCGCTGGTTTGAACCAGTCTTCAGAGTGTAGTCCAGTGGCTCTGTGCTAGTGTTTGAATGCCCTTCACTCAAATATCCAATAAGAAAAACGCACAATACTGACAACTGCTCGTCCACGGTGTCCACAAGTACGATCCCGGCCTTAACTAACTATCGCTCACTGGAACCATTTAGCTCAGCCGTGAGCGCTGTTTTTCTCCTCAGAAGGTCAGGCAAAGCAGTCAGAGATCCACACACTGAAGCTTGTTTCAAACACAAAGAACTCATTTTCTACATGAATATTATTTATTCCTTTTTCCTCGTTTTACTCATGTGACTGTAGCTAACCCATGAGAAGGAGCTTTTGTGTTTTGAATTTAGACAGCCATTAAAGTCATGGCGTCATGATGAGTTTGAAATACAAATGTGAGATGTTCATAACAGTTGCTGGAACCTTTAGTCTAGAGTTGGCATGTTTAGTTTTTCTTTTTAGGTGAAGGTCGTATTTTGTGGATCAGAGGCTTGTTGAGGTCGCACAGTTTACAGAGCTGTAAAAATAACTTATGTTTCTGTGCTAAAAATCTAAATATACATTTTTGAATTGAACTGTTTTCTGACAAAAGTTCGGTCCCTTAAAGTAACAGCAGGCCTACAGTTACAGGTAGCTACAACCCTTTTTCTTAATCAAACTTTTCCACAACCGTGGCTGCTTTGTGTTTCCAGACTTTTCTGAACTTTCTTGCTCCGTTCGCAACTCTTTCCAAGTCGTTATCATCAAACTGCTGCCTGCAAACTCCCTCGTCCCCCTCTTTCTGTGTTTGCATTGCTCTGTCTCTATTTTTAGCTCTCTCTTTCACAGATTAGGGGTCTATTTATAGACCCCCTTATGATGTCCAATAACAGAGCTCTCTGCAGGAGAATGGCAGCATCACAAGGATTCACACACCTCCCACTTGGCACTGAGCTCTCTCTCTCTCTCTCTCTCTCTCTCTCTCTCCTGTTTTGCTCAGTCCTCCCATCCCATCCCCATGTTCTCCTCCTCCTCCTCCTCTTTTTTCAGCCGCCCCCTTCCACCCCTCCGTCTATCCATGGTGGAAACTGGCACTGAGCCCACAGTTTCAGTGGAAACTTTACGCACAGGAAAGAGCCTCATGTCACCCTGACAGCCTGACAGTGTGTGCACATTTTTTAAAAACGGCATCTTACTTACAAAAAGAGACAGTAAGAATATAATGTCTACCTACACGTGGAGAAAAATAACACAACATCCATGCTGTTAATACACCACACTCTCCTTTTTTAGTGAGAAATAAAGCAGACAGCAACATAGATACGGACAGATAGGATGTTTTTTTTCTTCTTCTTGACTTTTCCCCCCTTTTAAAAAAGAGGACATTACATAATTCTCAAAACACTTCCTCTCTAAGCCAAGAGCACTCTGGTGTTTTATCTCACACACACACACACAGACTTGACATATCCAAGCAGACAGGCAGCCTGTTCGGGATGTCTGCATCACAGTCGCTATGACAACGGCAGGAGAACAAT
>VUQG01022157.1:0-26992 GCA_015106755.1 Etia nguti | reverse complement strand
ATAACTTTATCCCTGACCTGTCTGGTGTGTTCTTTGGACTTCATGGTGTTGTTGCTCCCAATATTCTCTTAGACAACCTCTGAGGCCGTCACAGAGCAGCTGTATTTGTACTGACATTAGATTACACACAGGTGCACTCTATTTAGTCATTAGCACTCATCAGGCAATGTCTATGGGCAACTGACTGCACTCAGACCAAAGGGGGCTGAATAATTACGCACACCCCACTTTTCAGTTATTTATTTGTAAAAAATGTTTGGAATCATGTATGATTTTCATTCCACTTCTCACGTGTACACCACTTTGTATTGGTCTTTCACGTGGAATTCAAATAAAATTGATTCATGTTTGTGGCTGTATTGTGACAAAATGTGGAAAAGTTCAAGGGGGCCGAATACTTTTGCAAGCCACTGTATGCCTCACTTGTGCAGGGAAAATGTTTAATATATTTTTTTCGAGTTTTCAAATGTTTTTCCTTCTCTTTTTCTTCTTGACCAAATGACTCTAACACCCTCACCCTAATCAATGCCCACCCTATTCGTAGCTCTTCTCAAATTTCTCCTTCTTTACATCACATTCTCAAACTCCAACCATGGGGAGACTGAAGGTAAAGAGAGGAGTGTCAGTGGAGTGGCTTACAAGCAACTCCTCACAAGACTTTTTTTTTTCTTCCTCTTTCATTCTTTTTCATTGGTGTAAAAGTACAAGGCTGACAGAATGTTCAAAGTGCTCAGGATCAAAGAAGAGAACTCTGCTTTTCTGAGTGATGGGGGTGGGATTGAATCCAGAGGGTTCGCTAGTGTCAGACCGAATCATGCCTCTCCTTTCTCGCCATCTCCCACCGTCTCTTTTTCTTTCCCCTTGTTCTTCCTCCCGTTTGTTGTCCTCCTCTACACGTTCACTGTATCCCACTTTATCTCTCTCTGCCTGCATCTGCTTTCCTGTTGACATGCTCTGTCTTCCTGTCATTCACTCCTCCTACGTAGCTTTGCTGCTTGCGATTTTTCTCCTGTCCTTCTCCTCTACTTGCGACTGTCATTATCCATTTTAGTCGTATCATTTAGCCCTGCTCTTTTCTTCTCTTTTTTGTCCTTCTTTCTCTTTCTCTCTCTTCATGTGTGCCTCTGTGTCTCCTCCATCTCTTTCATGTCCCACGGTGGCCCATAAGGCTGATGGCTGTTCTAATCAGCTGTAACAGTTTCAAATGTGGTTCAACATCATTTTCAAATTGATGGTAAACGATAAATCAAAAGGCTTGTAATGTTAAATTGCTGGAAGGAATTTGAGTCCTTGAGCGGGCATGCTTACAGCGGAGGGCCTTTTTCTGTGAGAACATGACTGGATACAGTGGAGAAGTCAAGTATTCAATTATATGGCATGTCTAAGTCTCGTTAACGCTTTAAAGCAGCTGAATGAGGATTACTGCACAGGTTGGGCGGGGGTCATACACTTCTAAGGCACAATGCAGCAGAAATCAGTGTGAACAGCATTTTCTCTCAGTATGATTCAACCGTAGGATTCATCACACGGTTTTTCCGCTGGGTTTCATTACTGAACGCAGCATGTTGCCAATAAAGCAGAAAAGTGTAAAAATGATTTCCAAAGTGATGATAATTTCTCCTCCCGCTCGGTATCTCCTGAGGACAGATCAATGTCAGTCATTTGGCTCGTCTTCTGATCTGGCTCGCGAGGGCGAAAACATTTAAAAAGACATTTAATGAGGCATTTAGGCCATGTCCTCACTAATTCAGATCCATTTGGGAATTTTTTTTTCTGTCCTTCTCTCAACACTGAGCCTATGTTTCCATCCTACTACATGTTTTGGAAAGCTTTATCAAGACTGGATGATTTCCAGCACTGCGGTATGCTCAAGTGCAGTTCTCTGAATTTAAAAATTTTGACACTGCCTCCAAAAAACCATGACAGGATATTTTGTGCAGTTTATGATATATGTCCTCATGGGGAATGTGTATTTGTATTTAAGTGCCTTCCAATTATTCTTAGAGAACAGTTATACTTTACATTAACCTGAGAGAAAAGATTGTCAGACCTTTCTTTTCCTTTTTTGCAGTATTATAAAAAGAGAAAGACTAAATGAAGCACTGCATATTTTACGCTATTGATGGTGGTCTCAGGACAAAAAAGTCATGTGTTTCGGTAGACCTGACCCATAGTTTGTTCACCCCTCTCTAGCCATGAGAAGATGGGTACACTGTGATGGGATGGACATGGTCAGCAGCAACACTCAGGTAGTTTATAGCCCTCAAAGTATCCCTCACACCATTACACCACCAGCGGCAGCCTGCACTGTTGATATAAGGCAGGATGGATGCTTTCATGTTGTCTATGCCAAATTCTGACCCTACCATCTGAATTTCACAGCAAAAATCACATCTCATCAGACCAGATGACATTTTTATAATTTGTTCTTGTCCAATTGTAACCTGTCTCCTGTTCTCGGCTGGCAGTAGTGGTACCCACACTCTAGTCTTCTGCTGCAGTTGTGCAGATGTGTTGTGCACTCATAGATGCTCTTCTTCATACCTTGTTTGTCATAAGTGGTGGTTTGGGTTGCCCTTGCCTTTCTATCATGTCAGAGCAGTCTGGCCGTTCTCATCTGACCTCTGACATCAACATTTTCACCCAATGAACTGCCACTTACTGCATATTTTCTCTTTTGTGGGACCATTCTCTGTAAACTAGGGAGTGTTGTGTGGAAAAAACCCCAGCAGAGCTGCAGATTCTGAAAGAGTCACACCAGACCATCTGGCACCAACAACTATGTCATGTTCACGCTCAGCCTGAACTTCAGCAGGTCGTTTTGACCATGTGTTCATGCCTAAATGCACTGGGTTTCTACAAAGTGTGTTAATGAGCAGGTGAACAAGTGCAACTAATGAAGTGGTTGGTAATTTTGCACCATATGGGATATTCTCTGCTTATTTTAACAACTGCAGACTCTGTTTGGTTTAAGTGGGGGTGCCACCTGGCCAGAACATCCCCAAAGACTTGCTGTGATTTCTTTAGATAAGTATCCATGCTGTTTTTGGATGAAGCTCAGGTCACAAATTAAAGAGTGTTATATGACATTGAAAGACAAAAGATCTGACAAAAAGAAACTCAGACATACTCAGCTTAAGTGAAATAAGCATGACAAAGATTAGGTTTATGCACTTATTTACCACATCTGTCTAAAATGTTACATTTTCAAGCCCTCGTCCCGATCAGTCAAAAAATTAAAATCAAAATTGTAATGTTTGCCACTGCGGATGTTAAAATGTTGTTGAGAATTCATCTCTCATCTCTGCTGTGAATAGAACATTAGAGCCAAGAACAACATTTTCAAACATGTCTGCGTTGCTGTGAATACACTCAGCGACAGCAAAAGAAGGAGAAATTGTTTGAGACTCTCAGCTGTTGACAGGGACATGGAAAACCATTGCTTCAGTGTCATTAATAAGAAACTAACAGTAGTTTGAACTTGAGGGTAATGACATTTTAAAGCTCACATATGAGTGATGTGTAACACACAACAATCACACAAGAATAAACCTTGTATGTTATAGTGAGATGACACAGAAGATGACACAGTTGTTGGCGTCAGCATTTTTATCGTCTTTTTCGAATGACTCACAGTCCCAGTGATATTACACCTGTATTAGCTGTGTCAAATAGGCAAGATTACAGATAAAAAGGATAATCACATGCACACATTCTCACAGGCTCACAGACGCATGCGGTGAAAAATGGTGTGCCTGTCTGGATCTGACTCTGACATTATGAGAACACCAGGTGCTCTGAGCAATAGTTCTTCTGCTCAATGCGTCCCCTTGAAGTGTATCGTTTTATGACTTTGTGTGTGTGCGTTTGTGTGTCTGTGTGTTTGAACTGAAGGATGAGGTAACAGGGTTACAGAGCTGTTCTTAGACAGTGGCTACCCTCTGCGGTGTTGCAGCTTCTCAGATAAAGGCTAACTATCGGAGAAAGAAATATGTATGCGTCTGTGCCTGCACATGTGTGTATATTCCTGTAGGTGTATGCATACTGTATATGTATGCATATGGATCTATATGTGTGTACCAGCATGTACTGCACCAGCCTGTGTCGAAGAATATTTTAGCCACCTTTGCGCAGAGAAGTCTCCAAGGTTTCCTCCGTGTCTGTCTGGCTCAGTCTTCCTGTCTCTGTGACTTGTGTTCCTTCTCCCTCTGTGCATCACTGCCCAAGCAGCCACTTTGAAATGCAGAGAGCGTCAGCAAGGACTGTGGCTAAGCCAGGGCTTGATGCTGTCTTTCAGATAGGGTGAACTTTTAAAGAGCTGGGGAAATAGTCGAGCGTTGACGGCTAGAGAGGGAAGGGGAGGTGGCATGCAGTTGGGATCAGACCAGAGCAGTGCCGGATCTCAGGGGCCAGTCATAAATAAATGAGGCTGGCCACTGAACTGACTGAGGTCTGGATGTTTGGCTGCAGGGAGGGAGGAGTTGTGTGGGTGGCCGTGGAGTAGCCTTGAAGCTTTACAGCACTTAAGCTGACTGAATGTAGAATGAGTGGATGTAGAATGGGAGGACAGTTAAACGATTCATGGAAGCGGAAACGAGGTTCATCTTTTCAGTAATTGGTAGAGTTTGCCGGTCCTGGCAGTTTCCGCTTTTGAATATTTATGTTTGACAGGGAGCACTCATCATCGCTTCAGTATTCAACTTCGATCTGCTAATATCTCGATTTTTGGGAGAACACACATTTGGTTTGTAAATGACGCTGTTAATGACCTCTCCTTTCCAGTGTGAGGGGAACATAATAGCAGGCAGACACAAATGTTGCTTGAATGGAACCATCCACCCCCTCACACACACCCTTTGTCCTTCCTCAGCTGCCCCACCCCGCTGCTGTTGCTCTGACTCTAATTCAGTTCTGTCTCAGTTTCTGCTCAGGGATATACAATCAGAGCATAAACCACTGACAAATTCCTATTATAAGCAATTTCATGGGTGATAAACCCATCTGAAATCAGAACGATCCCCTGAATCTATGCATACTGCTTCCTCAATGAGCTAATTATGTTTTTTTCCCCCCCTTTCTTTTTTATGTACTTTCACAGAAACCCCGAGATAGAATTCATTTCATGAAACTGGGCAGAGAAATGAGCTGGGAAGAGTGTGACTGTCTTTAGATAGCAGGAATCCAAGAGGTAGAGATGCTACTTGCTCAGACATCCAGAGTGTGTCCAGCGGTTCTTTTAACTACAGTTTAGGTTAGCTTTCATCCAGTGTCATTTGGAGTCATGCTGTGATAAACAAAAAGTAAATAAGAAGTTCTGATCTGCAGTTTTTTGGATTTTCTTGAAGAAATAACACTGGCTGACATATTGCTGTTGTTTTCATCACTTCCACGGGGGAAGCAGGGCAATTTCTTTTGCTAGCAATGAACTTAAGTAGCTTCATACTGCCCCTAAAATTGGCCTCTTCAATTTTCTATTGACGAATCAAGTCACATATGAATGAAATTTCCCAACATTTGCACTACTGTGATCAGTAAATGAAAGCAACAACAAAGCATGTAAACACTTCCATGAGAGTGCGCATGCTGGGACACACTCAATCACAGTCTCCTCCCTGTAGAAACGGTCACCCAGGCAACACGGGAAGTATGGGTTTTTTTTCTCTGCAGCACACGTAAATATAATCTCCTTTCTCTAATTTGACACATACATCCATTTTCCTTTCATCCATCACAACATCTGTAAAAGTACATCCACCCACATTACCGCGCGTCACCGGCGCAGCGTGAAAGTACGTCGCGTTCGTTCAAAATAAGTGAGTTTGGCAGTGACGGGTTTTCTGATATTCAAGATTGGAAAAGTGTCAAGTGTAAAAATGTCAAGATATGGAAGATGATTGAAATGCATTATTCCGCTGCTGTTTCTTTCCTTTGCTCTCCCAACAGCACGAACAACGCCCCAAAAAAGTCGCACTCCTTACAGTTGGATCCTGTTGGAGGTCTTTTTCATTGCTTAATATACAGCATGCGTCACTTTGCCTTTGTTGTAAACATGATAAATCTTCTGATACTTTCAACTCGCACTCTCAAGTTGCAGTCTGTCTGACTTCACAGCTCTTAAAGTAAGTGTTACACAGTAGCAGAGCAGAAAAAAAGACATAGATACACTTCTATTATTATGTCAGTTTCCATTAGATATATATGGTACCTAAACTATGAACTATGAATTTATCACTTCTTTCTTAATTAGCCCACTCAGAACATCTGTAGTATGAAATGTCTGGTAATAAGAACATTCATTCCTTTCAATGGGATTTGAGTGATGCATACATTCTTGTTGGGGACCCAGTGTGTGAAACACACTATAGATTATTTACAGATTTATTTGCATGTGCTGCTGTTGCTGCAACACTGCACTAAAGTTAATGAAATTTCTGCAGAAGATTAGCAGACAGCTCCAAATAGCCTCCAGCCTCCTTAGTAATAGGTCTGAGCAACACAGCCATTATGGTTCCTCGTTTTTCATCCATTCTTAGACTAAAAACTCCTCTCAGGAAAACTGTAATTGTGGCCTCATCAATTGTTGCCACTATAAACTAATTGCAAACATCCAGATATGATTATGCATCTATGCATCTCGACAGTAAGCACCACTTTGACATAATGGTCCATCTCCCCAAAGAACAGCCTGATTATACTGGCTTTCTTCTCTTTAACTTAGCTCAATCACAGCATCATCCAACAAGAAAGCTAATGTCCCCGGGCATTTTCCATACCTTTTTGACAAGAGTTGAGGATAGAAAGTCAAACTGCCAGCAGATCAGCACTTGCTTATTGTTGAGAGTGAAGAGATTTTCTGTGAATCTCTTTTTATTAAGGGGTTTAACCAGTAACTGTGCTGGACGGCGCTATATGACGTTAATCTATTTTTCATACTTATCTAAATTTTACCTCATGTTACATCAGGTCTCCACTTGAGCTGAAACAAACAAGGATTGAGTCTTACATGATATACTTATACAGTAAGTTTTATATGATCTTATACTTGTTTAACAACTTTTTTGACCAACTGCGATTCTTTTGAGAAATGCTTATACAGGTATCCATTCAGCAGAAGGTATTGAGAGGCTATATTTTTAAAACTGCACAAAAGATTGTGCTAATTTATAGTCAATAGTGAATTGCATAATTGCATGATTTGAAATACATAATTAATGTATGTATCAGCCTAAATTCCTGAATACAACCTGTTTTGTTCTTGAAGATTAGATATCTTTGTATCTATTTAAAAGGAAGCTATTCAGACTTTTCCATTAAAGAGCACTGCATTAAAAGCTGTACATGCAACCATCATAGGCTTCAGTATAAAAAAAGAATGTGTTTACAAGTTGTAGTCTCCCGTTTCTTATCTTTTCTCTTTTCTCGCCCTTCTCCACAGACTACTTATATTCAATCTACTTCTCGTTGAAGCTTAACTTCTCTGAAAATCGCTAAATAGCTTGTAGAATGAGTTGCTGTGCTAAGTGAGAATAACAAGTTGTGCATCCACCTGGTTGTTTTGTAAAACTGTGCTGATGGAAAGTAAAATAGATAAAATAGCAAAAAAAAAATGTTTGTTACTGGCCAGGTGCTAGGTGTTACATCTCCCTAGCAACATTGCCTGCATAGACAAAACAAGGTTTGTTTTGGTCAGCCATGAGATGAAGAATAGTGCTGTCAATTGTTATCAGTCCAGTTGTGATCAGACCTCACGTGTAGCCAAAGCTGAATGCAGGTCACTGTCAGGGCACTGTCACTTCTGATTCATCACCAGAACCCCACGAAAAGATTTCAGATTTAGGTTTCTTCATAGTGTTAATTTGTTCCCAAGAGAAACCGAGCCTCACTGCCAACAAGGGTGGGTGAATGTTGGCAGTTATATCCCAGCAGAACTGCTGAACTAGTCTTCTTATTATCCTAGTAAAAGCACTTCTTATTCTTGTTGTTAAGCCCAGGTCTTCTTGTTCCTTTAGAGCCACATTCAGAATATAAATAACTTTACATGTTTTTTGTTGAAATACTAATACAGTGTTTGAAGCATCAATGTCCCCCAAAAGGTCATTAATGAGTAATGACTCCAGCCCCTAATATGGGGAAATAATAATGTTACTGATAAATACTATTATTGATGTTAGCTTGTAATGAGATATTTGCCCCGGTGAGCCGTGGGACAAATAATCCCAGGTGAAGTCCTGGGGGTTTGTCTCCTGAGTCTTAAACAATATTTAAATAGAATTTTAATAACCACACTTTGAAAGCTGTCCACTTATCATGGTTACCATGCAACTGATTTTAATTTGGATTTGAAAGTATCTCGTCTTCAAAATTACAAATAGACACATGGGAACAGGGGCTTTTACATCTCATTGCGAGAGGCAGTTGGTTCTCGTCTCCATCTGTTTCAGCAAACAGGGTCAGTACTTCGGGTAATGATGACAAGACCAATATAATAAGGCATGAAAACTGACAAGCAAGAAGTCTTGTCTGCTCAGTTTGACTAACTACAGCAGCGTTGGTGTGCTGATCTCTCACAGTAATTGTGGTTAAAAGAAAAAGCACCGTCAGATAAAAAAGCAGCTAAACTTCTATTTGAATAAATGTTTGGGATTTCTTTTTTTAAGCTTAAAGGACTGTGCATAATTTTGAAGTTCAAGAATTAACGCTATACAAGCTGTGCTTTGGTGTTTCATACCATAGCTGTTATAAACTCAGCCATTCTTTATAAGAAAGTTCTGCTCCATTGAAAACTTCTTTGTGCAGCTCAATGACATTTGCTGATATTTTTGGACTGGCTAGGCCCTTTGTTCTCTTTTGTTCCCTTTTTTTCTCTCTCCAGACTAGTTGTGATGTTTGCAACAAAGAGAATTAAATATGAGTGACATGTTGGCCAAATATGAAGAGAACAAAGTGGGACAAAGAAATGCCATACAACCCATTAATTAAATTACCATAAAGCTCATTCAGTTCCTGCAGTATTTGGTTTGAATATTTTCTCTTTTTACCAGTTTAATAACTGAATCTGCTTTTAAGTTGAACTGGGTTTATTAGGGAGGGGTGGGAATGCACAAAGAACATACATTGGTAAAAAAGTAAAGAAAAGAAACACTTTTAATGATTTTCACTTCTTCTTGAAAACTGGTGGATTTGTTGACTTGTGCC
Source organism: Etia nguti (assembly GCA_015106755.1). Lineage (NCBI taxonomy): Eukaryota > Metazoa > Chordata > Actinopteri > Cichliformes > Cichlidae > Etia > Etia nguti. Next base: position 17,797 of record VUQG01022157.1, on the reverse strand, counting down.
AGGATTAAGTCTGTTTGTGCTCAGAGTAGATTGGCAATCTGGTGTCAAAGTAGACCTTGAGGAGGAAAGTGTTCATTTTTATAAAGGCTTTGAGACCAATTTTAAAGAAGGATGCTGTATGTAATTATTGATTTCTCTTCAGATTCTAGGCATTATCTGCCATAGCTTTTCAGCTTTCTTTGTTGTTGATTGCTCATCTTTTCTTCCTTCACTCCTGTCATTAGATTCCAATCATTGGTTGCCTTTGTTACATTAAAAAACCTAACACGTTTTCTCCTCTGTCATGAGAAAAAAGCAAAGATATTCATCAATATGTTTTTACTTCACTTATTTGGTCTCCAAGCACAATTACTGTGCATAGTTTTGTTTTAAATATTACACCCGGTAAGACATAATGGTGATGAATTTAGTAGATCATTTATTTTTATGTTAGATATTCATTGTAGCTGCCAACATGTTGGTTGTTTGTTTTTTTTTAATCTTTTTCAGTTTGCTTGTTTAAGGATTCCAACTCACATTCATCCAAATGTATTTGCTAGACAAACTACAATGATATAACATGACTAGAATTGTAACATGAAGCTAGAGTTGTTTTAAAAGGATGGTACACTATCTTTAAATCCTAAAGTTTTAAGTATCAGGACATAAAGAAATCATATGGTTCTTAGAGGGTCTTCAAATTAGGTGGGTAAACCCTTAGATAAATTATAGAACGTGACATATTATGCCATGTCATTATTTATTTAACAAAACTTAGGCCAAAATGCAGAAGCACTGTGTGAAAAATATAGTACACACTTACTGCTTCCATACGGATTAAGAGGGTAAGTAGTAGCTTGATGCTGCTGATCAAGTGTCCTTGATTAATTGATGATCAGCAAATATGGTTATGTTTGGCAAAGGCAGTTTTGGCAGTTTGGCAGGTTTGTGTTAACACAATGCTAACAGGGAAAGACACCATCAATCATTTTACAGAAGCTCTTTTTGCTACTCATCAGTCTGGGAAGGGTTATAAGGCCATTTTCAAACAATTTGAAGTCCATCTTTCTACTCCTGAGAAAGATTACAAGTGGAAAACAATCAAGACACTTTCTAATCTTCTCAAAAGTGCATGTTCCAGCAAACTCACCCCAAGATCAAATTCTGAAATGCTCTGAAAAGTTGGAAAAAACCCAAGAGCTACATCTTAGGAATAGATTGTTTTGAGGGGTTGCCAGGAGAAAGCCTGTTCTCTGTAAGAAGAATATGGCAGCATGTTTTAGGTTTACAAATTTGCAAGCTTAAGCCTAACTAGTTCTGTGTTGAACAAAACAGAAATCTTAGTGAACGATATCGTTGGCACAGATGAGAGTAAAGTGGAAATGTTTGACCATAATGCATAGCGCATATCAGCATACACCTTTTACCCATTACCCACACATTACCTGCAGTGTAACCCATTAACAGTTCATTTACGTATTTATTTCATACCAGTAGTGGCTAGTTTAGTTTCAAGCAGCAATAAGTATAAAATAGTAATTTAGTACAATCAAATCCTTTTTAAATCCATGAATCATGTCACTTACATTCAGACTTACAGTCTTCAACCCAAATTATTAATGACATAACTTTTTTTGTTTGTTTGCAAATTATGCAGCAGTTCACAAGAAGTGTTCATGAGTTGATTTTTTATTTTTTTAAACAATTTTATATTTCCTATTTCACTTACTTTTATACGACATAGTATTAGGGCCACATTAAGAAAAAAAAATATTGTTGATCATTTTGAGAATGAAGTCGAAATGTGGGGATTACCACTGTTGTTTCATGACAAAATGCCACGGCTGCTACACCCTCTACAACAGGGGTGGGCAACTCCAGGCCTCAAGCGCCAGTGTCCTGCAGGTTTTAGATATCAAGCTGGGCCAACACACCTAAATCAAATGATTAGTTCATTACCAGGCCTCTGGAGAACTTCAAGAGTTGTTGAGGGGGTAATTTAGCCATTTAAATCAGCTGTGCTGGATCAAGGACACATCTAAAACCTGCAGGACACCGACCCCTGAGGCCTGGAGTTGTCTACCCCTGCTCTACAAAATACCTTGTTTAGATGAGTTGCTGAAACAAACTGATCAGCCATCTTGTGATACAACATACAACCTCTTGCATCTGTCCATTACAAGCCATCCCCTTTTGTGCAAATCCACCCCTCCACATTTGTGTGTTTTTCCGTCTGACCAGATGCCGATCCTTTCAACGTCCTTATACTGATGATCACAGTGTTTTTATGTGCTGAAAGAGAAATCATTTCCTTCCTTGTTACTAAAACCGATTCTGAAGTACGATTTCACTAACTCAGAGGGTAAAGCAGCCGGGGCAATTTGTCTTAAAGCTGTAATCTCCACATTTAATCTTCTTTCTCGAAATAGAATTACGACTTTAATCTCGAATTTTCGACTTTATTCTCAAAATGGTCTATAACATTTTTTCTTGCTATGGCCTTGATACTCCTTCGCATCTTATATGGTCACTTTATTTCTACAAATAATATGCAGGTTGATGGAAATGTTCAACAGAGTAGTTTTGATGATTATTTAGTTTGGAGCTATTTTAATTTCTGAAAAAAACACAGCAAACCAAACTTGAATAACTAAATTTGTTGTTGGCACTAAAAAGGCTCACTAAGAATTGCAGCACTGATTTCAAAATGTCTTTGCTTATCCCTTTTTTCTTTTTTCTTTTTTGCTTTGTCAGAGGAAGTCAGTTGTTTCAGTTATTGTCCAGTCTTTTGCCAAAGACATTGTTACCAATAATGTGAGATGGTTGCACATCTATCTTTGGCATTGTAATTATTTATTAATTTAGTTTTGAGCATCAGCCAGTTGCAGACAGACACAAATGTGGGAAAAGTTAGACAACTCACAGCTTTGTAGCAGCAAAGTAATAAATCAAGCAACCATCAAAACAGCACCTACTCACATCTAATGAATCAAACTGGAAGATTTCCTAATTCGCAGTGTAACAGAATACAGGATGCAATAATGATAAATGGCTTTTCTACAGTAAGGGTTTTTGTTGGATTCAGAGCCAGTATATTGTAACCCTATTCATTTCGGCATCAGAGCAAAGCAATATAGAGAGGCGGTCTAATCAATCAGATACTATACTATTTCCACACTTCTTCTTCTTAAAGACCTGTTTTAACTTGAGAGCCTGACAGTTCTGTGTCATGCTCTTAAAATTGCCTTTCTGTTTGAGCAGTGTGTCATAATTTGTCTTATCTGAATAAAGAGTCTACTTCACAGTCGTGACCCCCGCCCGCTGTAAAAGAAAAAGACTTAAGAGGACTTTCAGCAATGCTTTAAAATGGCATTGGTATAAAAATAGATCCAAAGATTTGGTTGGTTGTCAGGTCGTTTGTTACAGCTTGATATTAATCTCTTTAAAATATTAAAGATTGTGTATTTTCTATCCTCGCAGTATCACTCATTTTATAAAAAACTAAAAACAGACCAGTACCAATTCTTCAACTCGCTCCATTTTATAGTGTTAAATCAAGTTGATGTTTGAGGCACTTATTTTGATTTAACAGTCATTCTAGTTTATTGCTTAAGCCCCATCATTTGGATAAGAGACAGCAAAAGCTTTTTTTAAAATGATAAGGCACCAACTAAAGCAAAGGATATAATATAAAGCACAGACAGTTCTTCTGCCAACATGAGCAAAGACTTTTTGAAACATGACCAACGTTGAACACCGGATTGTTGGAGACAGTTTTAGCTGCAACCCCAAAGCTTGATCCTACAGAATGAAACATTTTTGGCTTGTTCTAAAGACTCTAGATTTTCAGAAGTTCCCATTTCAGGATCAATTCTTGTACCATTAGAGAAAATAACACAAGCTGCACAGTTCTTGATATTCTTTTTCATGTCTTCTATGCAGAGGTGGGAAGTAATCAAGTACAAATAGTTTGTTAATGTACTTAAGTGGAATTTTCAGGTATCTGTACTTGAGCATTTATTTTTTTCTGACATTGTTTTTTAATCCATACGTTTTGAAACAAATATCTGTACTTTATACTCTTTACATTTTCACACTCGTTACTTTAGATTCAACAGTATCATCTTTTAAACTGGGCCGGAAGGAGTGCAGGTGTCCCGATGTTGTGGTTGCGGCACTTCAAAATCTAGGTAACGCTACAGAAGAGGAGGAAGCATCAAGGGAGTGACATTTTTTGAAGGAGCAGGTCATTTCAAATTCTATGCTTCTATCAGCCTAATAAACATCAGCAAACACACAAACTGCTTGTGTGCAGTTTGTCACACAGTGTGTTGCCAGCTAAAGGTACAGCTGCTGTTTTTCACAGGAAGACAAAAGAGTGCAAGATGACTTCACTCAGAGATGGAGAGCGATGGATTTATAGATGGATGTATTTTCATATTGTGAAACATGCTGCAAAACAAACTGAGCTATACTAACTTTGTTTTATTAAATTGTTGCATGAAAATACTGAGTAGTTTAGTCCAGGATAAAGATGTTAGCACACTGGTGCTTATGGTCAGATTTAGGTTACATGAAGTGTAGCAGAGATGAATTTACATTTATGCTGATGATGCTACTGTCTAGTATGAAGATAGTATAAACAGTGTAGTGTCAGTGTAGGGGATGGACATCAGCCAGGACAGTTTGTCAAACTGTGTACATCTTGTTGAATTCAGTTCCACAAAGAGCAGCAGGTCAGCTGATCACAGCCTGTACACTAAGAAAATCTACTGAAGCTCACATTAGAAATGATTGTGAGCTGTGATTCTTTTCCCTATGCAGAGCCAGTACACAGATCTTAGGGTTCTCCCACCAGCTGAGTCCCACTGTAACCCCTGACTGTACTCATTTTAATGTTTAAATGTGGAGGCGAAGTCACCCTCTACAATGTAAGCAACAGAAAATTGTTATTTTTTAAATTATCTTTCACTGCATGTGTCCTAAATAACAGATTCAAACTAAGCACATTCATTAGAATTAGAATTTAGATTTGAGGACTATTTGTATTCTCATGTGATATATTTTTATAATAATAATAATAATAATAATACAGCAAAAAAGTTCAGTTACCTTTGTACAAAAATGGTTAGTAGAATTTTTCTTCAAGGAGCTACAACTAAAATCTTACTTCCAAGCCTGTACTTTTTAACTTTTCCTTGAGTAAAGAAGTTGCTTCAGTACTTCAGCTTTTACTGGAGTACTTTTGTAATACAGGTATCTGTACTTTTACTTAAGTAAAGAAATTCTGTACTTTTGCCACCTCAGGTTTATCGCTGATCAAGTGCAATCCATTTGCAGGTTGCAGAGAACGTCCAAGAGTAGGACATTTGTTGGCGTTTGACATATACCAGTACAGTAAATAAATACTGCTGGCAGCTTAACTTATGTAATATAAACATTATTAACAATATTATCATTAACTATGTGGCTTTAAGGTCCATTAGGTGTGACTGGAAACACTGTGGACAGACAGAAAGTCAACTATTATAAAAGATACATTTATTAATAGTAATTTTAAAGCAATGTGTACATTTACTGCAAAGTGGCCCTTTTTGAGAGTATTCATCAATGCATCACATACTCAAGTAAAAGATGACGTCATATGTCGTCCATGTGTAGGAGGAGTACAGGTTTAGACATGGGAAGTATGATGGTGAGTGTTTTTTGTTTTTCATGGAGCTTGTCAATATTAAACCAGGCACCGTTAAACTAAGGATGGAGTCTGTCTCAAGCAGAATGATGAAACATCTTTGAGGTAGGAAACAGAAATCTCTCTAGCTCTCATGAGAAAAGGAGGTGGTGTGCATGGCTTCTCTCTTTTTTTTCTTCAAAACCGCCGCCTATCTTAAGATGCAGAGATATTTCTGGTCTTCTTTTTTATCTTTTAGGTTGGTGGTGAAAACCCCATTCATATTAGCCTTGTAATTTCCCTGGTGTAAATGACTGTAAAAAAAAACAACATCATCCAGTTGTGCGGTATTTGTGACTTTTTTAAATTTTATTCAAGCAACACTAGACCCGACACTGATTAATCACCTCTAACTCTCTACGCCAGTATGGCTACCATTTTAAGCAGCTTATTAAAAAGAAGCTGCTTATGCAAGAAGACCCAGTGCAGTTTATGTAACAAGGCAGAAATGAACCAGTAAGTCATCAGTGGTTTGTCACTTTTAAATTAAACATACAAAGGCGGTGCTGTTATTTTTCCTTGTACTATACTCATAACCATTTGTTTCTCACTGTTTCCCTCTGCGGGCCTAGAAAACCAGACCTCATGGTAGATTTTATTAATTTATATTCACCTCTTGTTTTAAGCTACTCATTTGTATTGTAGACTCACAGGAGACAGTACTGTGTTAAACATAATGTGCACAGAGTTGAAAACAACACAAGTTTAATTAATCAACTACATAAGAAAAATCAGGTTTCTGTTACAGTCAGAAAAATGAGCCTGCTGCTTCCCAAAGAGAAGTGGCTGTTGGTCAAACATACCGTAAGCAATGCATACACACTGCCTTTCTGTTTACCCTATCCATCATTTTTCTAATTACTTGTGACTAAAATCTGTAGGTTACAACTGTGTTGTTTTACTGCACATTTGTAAGCTCAGTGGTGAACAGAAGAATAATAACTGTGTCTTAGTCTTTCAGAAAACTTTTCAGGAACATCTAGTCATTTGTTCTTTTAAATAAAGCACAGTGGAAAAGCAAAATTACAATAACAAGCAGGCAGCCTCCCTTTTAGGAAGTCTGAACATCTCATTCTGGACTGCAGAGGTAAGAAAACATTGTGGGTTGTTTAAAAAACCAAAATGAAATGTGGTGGAAAATTATGCTTCATATATTTGTGCTTATAAAAGAAAACTATTGACTTGGCACAGGCAAATTCCCATTTCAACTGGAACTGACTCAAAAAAAATAACAGAAACTTCTGCTAGTCACTGCGCAAAAAATTGGGCTTTTTTAAACAGTACTGCTAATTGCTGTGGAAATGCAAGTTAATGACTATTGACAGGACTTTGGAACCATTACAAAGAATTTCCACTGGAAATTCACCCCCTGCCCCTCAGTTTAGACTGTTTGCATGTAAATTCCATGAAGTGGTCTAAACAAACCTAAGAGCTACATCTCACACTCTACAGGTCTCCGTTAGCATGTTAAAATTCATGACAGTACAATTTTAAAAATGACTGAACAAGTTTGCCTTTGGAAGGGTTATCAGGCAAAAAGCTTCTCTCCAGAAAGAACATGGCTTAGGTTAGCAAAGGTACATCTGAGCAAACCACAAGACTTCTGTCCTTTTGAGACCAAAGAAAAGATGTTTGGTCATAACGCACAGAGATATATCTGACAAAAACCAAACACGGCATATTGGACAAACACCTCATACCAACTGTCAAAAGAGGGGGAGGGGTGATGATTTGGACTTCTTTTGCAACCACAGGATCTACCTGAGCATTTTGCAGTTATTGAGCCGACCATGAAATCCTCTGTATACCAAAAGATTCTAGAGTCAAATATGAGGCCATCTGTGAGAAATCTAACTCTTGGTTTAAAATGCGCAATGCAACAGGACAATGGTCCCAAGCACAGCAGCAAATCTACAACAAAATGTCTTAAAAAGAAAAGAATCAATCTCCTAGTCAAAGTACAAAGCTAAAATGTTGTGGCTTGACCTTAAGAAAGATGTGCATAAAGGAATGCACAAAAACCTGAACTAAATGAAGCTGAACATCATTAAAAAAAAAAAGCAAGCTAAAATTCTCCCACAATGATGGAAGATATTGAGAGTCACACAGAAATCTTCAAGGTACTTCAAGTTACTGCTAGAAGTCTTTCTACAAGCTACAGAATCAGGCGTGTTCTACGATTTTCACACATTGCATTTGAATTTTTGCTCAGTTTTTGTTTAATAAACAACAACACAATATAATATGTCATGTGCTGTTGTTAATCTGAGGTTGTATGTTTTTATTTGAGGTTATTTTCTTGTCTTTTGCTTTTTCTTATTATTATTATGTCTTGACATAAAACCTTAGAAATGAAAGAGGGTGTTCTTTCTTTCTACCATAACTGTTATTAACTATTACTGTATATTTTATTTTCTCTGTGGCCATGCCCATTCTAATTAAAACATGAACATTTAAATGATCTCTAGCCCTTAATAGATTTTCTTTGAGGCTGGGAACTACAGTGACAGAAAAGAAAGAAAGACAACATTTATTGGGTGAGTTTGTTGGTTTTATATCGGGATATTACCATTTTCATTCAAGATTCTTCAGCATGATGGCAGTTGTGTCAAGGACAGCAACAATGAAAATCAGATTTACAGAACTGACCTACAAATAGATGGAGCCTTGGGCGGTGAAAAAGGGCCCTTTGCATATCAATCAGCAAGATAGACAGAGAGTGCATGAAAATTAAAGAGTGCATTGATCAATAAGTTAGCCGTTCACATCACTGTAACAGGCATGCTAATCCCCAGAAATTCCAGGTGATAAACTATCTGAAATAAATAAATATAACAAAACCTAACATGTCGCAAATATGGGGTCACAGAAAAAGTGGTCACAGACAACCAGACAGCTCACATGATGCAAGGACAAAGGCTTTCTGGCACTGGAGCTCTCTTTTCACTGGCCCGAGGCACTTGTGCCTACAGTAATTGCTGATTGGAGTCAGCTGCCAAGGGCAGTTCCATTCAGCAGGATAGAGAGACAGACACGCCCACGAGGGACAAAGAGTCCTTCTAGGGCTGTAACATTTTGAAAGCCATATTGTTTTCTAGATGGTACTAAACACTGAATTGTGAAAATGTCACAATGCAATACAAAAATGATTTAGCCAAAGGCTGATGTTTTGTGTCATTATGTAGTAATAATATGATGACGTCTTGTTCACACTATCTGACTCATAAATATATTTTGACATTTTGAATCATTACTTGATGATACTCTTATTGAAATTATATTTGTGGCACAAAGCAACTCTTAAATAAATAATATAGGTTCCGCCCAACAAATGTGTGAGAGGATGTTCTTAAATCATTGAACCAGCTAGAAGAAAATAAATGTAATGCTAGGATTGACTGCACGTCTCTTTTTTCAGTATCATGTTCCTCTATCCTCCCGGCCGACCTGCTCCTCTCGATTCTTCTCTCACTCTTGTTTTCTCTCTCTCTCTCTGTGTCTCTGTTTGTGTGCAGAAATCACAACTTGTGCTGTCCCGGGTGCTGACAGCTTCTGCCTGTCAGCACCCGGGCTGATTACCTCACCTGTGGGTGATTGTGTGATCAGCTGTTTCCTACTTAAGCTGGAGGAAGCCATTCCAGTTAGCTAAGAGCTAAAAACATTTAGTGGAATTGGCTTCCTAACGTTTGCACTTGTGTCCACTTTGGCAAGAGACACTGCAGCTAACCTTCTGTTCCCTTCTGCACATGATGTCTGGCCCTGGGTGTGAGTAATACTGAGAGAGTGATCTAGTGGAAAGAAGGATTGAGGATCTGTTAAAACTGGAGATGTCTCATGACTGTGACTGGGAAGTTGTAGATCGGTCTGTTTAGGAGCTTCAGCTAACCACTAAAAGTCTTTTTGTTGTCATTTTTTATTGAGTCATTCACTGTAAATAAATAAATGCACTGAACTTTGCATTTGCAAGTCTGCACTCTGAGTCTACCAGAAAAATATCAACATGACATCCAGCTTCCGTCCTCTTGTCTAAATATCACTGGTTGGCTTTGAGGTTTTTTTTAATATACCAGAATTCCCTCCCACACACATTTTCACACCCTTTCACAACCTACACAAGTGACCTTACTGATTTGCACATCTCATTAACTTTGTATTTAAGTTTGCTTAATAAACTACTTCCTTAAACTGCTGAATAGTATATCCATCCCATTATCATGGTCTTACAAGCCAGGTTGCGACATTGCAAAAACTAGTTGAACACGTGTGTGTATGTGTGTGTGAATATATATATATATATATATATATATAGGGAGAGAGAGAGAGAGATATCTTGGTCAGAGCTTCAGAGAGAGACACTAAAGTCAATTATATTAATGTTAGAATAAATGTCTGTCACAAGTTTGTTTCTCATTGTGTTTATCAATTTAATCACCAACTTGCTACTAATACTGTCTGTCATGGACTTTATTAATACAAAGCTCTGAGACTGTTTCTCATTCACATCTCATCTCTCGCTAACCTCCATATAAGTGTGCAAAGATGTACAGCGGTGGAGCAACTTCTTCCATTTGATCAGCAGAACTGTATCTGGCCTGCTGATTTACAATAGGTTACAGCAGATTGCATTAGAAAGAGTAATGGATGGCATCATTGTGTCTGAAGACTCAGAACGTGTTAGCACTTGATACCCAGAAAATGGACACTTAAGCACAGGTACTTAACTGAAAAGACAGGAATGGAAGAAGAGGAAAGGATAAACAGAGAGAGAATACATAACAATATTCTTATGTGCTCTGACTGCTGAGAGTCTATTTTCTCTAAAAAAGGAACCGCAGCTTGAATCACAATTAGCTTCTTTCCACATTCATAAACCACAACATCAAAGTGCCTCCATCCTGCAAACTGAAATGGACTGAAGGTGGATTCATAGTGACAGCGAGATTATGCTGGAGTAACAAGCAGCAGGAGAATGTTTGTTCAGAATAGGAGTAAAAGAATACCAGTGTGAGTGATTTTAAGTTCAAAACAACACAGCCTGTTGTGATCTACTTCATATATTTTTATACACCAATGCATTTTATCATCAGTTATTATTAATCTCTGGCTCTCTTCCGCAGTGTGTTTGTCCTGTCCCCCCCCCCTCATTCCAAACCGGTCTTGGCAGATGGCTGCCCCTTCCTGAACCTGGTTCTGCCGGAGGTTTCTACCTGTTAGAAGGCAGTTTTTCCTTCCCAATGTCGCCAAAGTGCTTGCACATACTGTAGGGAGTCATGTGATATCTTACACACACATGACACAGGTATAGAGGATAAAATTTATTGCTCTAAATCCACCAACCTATATTTCCCTTTCTTTTGGAATTATCAGCTATCTGAAACATTCCAGTATTCTTCTATTGGCATGTGGAGGGTTAATCTTCCATTTTATCAATGTGTTATCATCGTGCAACTAATCAGAGAGACTGATGAGTAGACACATAGATGAACTGGTTTGGTTGCTTTTCTAATGACTACCAGATGTTCTAGAATTCATGCACTTGGTGCAGCATTTTGGGAAAATCATAACCATTTCTAACCAGTTCTTCAATCAGTGGAGTAATGTGTGACTGTTGAATGAATAATAATTGCTTATTTGATGGAAGAATAATCGCCAGAAAGACTACTTTCTCTCAAAAAGCATAGAGTAATTTCTCTTTGGCCTTTGAAAAAGTTTCACATGATGCGTGTGGGTGGAGTCTAATTACTTGTATGAGATTAAATGATCAACATATCTGAATTGAACAGTGCACACTGGTTACCATTGCAAATTGTTATTTTTCATAAGTCACACATATTCAGCTCTCTCTCTTACACGAGTACGCAATCAGTTTAATGTCTTCACCCAATTGCAGCCTCCCAGTACAAAAGTTCACAGTGCACTCAGGAACAGAGTGTGGCCTAACAGCCACTGATACCCATAGCATGTCTATCCGTGTGATCATTTTCCCTGTCGTAAAGCCAAACAGCCAGACTGAGCCTCTTTCGTAGCTGAGTCTCAGGCATGTAAAGGACCAACAGACAGGGGCATGGGCTAAGACAGCTGGCATAAACAAAACACAACCCAGCAGGAAACCAACCAAGATGAAAGCACTCTGAGACACCACTTCTGTTCCCACCGGGGTTCTTAAACTTACAAAGGACAGAGTGAGAGTTACATATACCTGCCTTTAACAACTTGTCAGATAGAAATCAGTGAATCGACAACCAAATTTTGAAGCGTGTCTACTTGGTTGTAGTTGTGATGTTAGAAACACCAGTTCATCTAGAACCTTTGAGATAACATTGCATATTTCTCTGCTGATAGTTATCCAGGAGCTGCAGTGCTACTGTATTAATTAGGCAGATTAGGTGAGAAGACAGTTAAACAGCCAGTTGAATTCGAAACCAATGGGTTTTTTGGTGTGAGTGTTTGTCCTTGTAAAGTTGTATGAAACAACAACATGTTAAGTGACACAACCAGTCATCTGACTCTTACATTATTAATAAGCTGAGTTTGAGAATTTCTCATTGTTACAGGAGAAACTGTCAAAAATGACTGAAATTATTTTAAAGTGCTCCCAGATTGCCTGTTGGAATGCCTAACTTCACTTCAGCAATTAGGATATATAACTAATCTTAGACTAGTGTCCAACACTAGGACTTTACAGTCACTCCAAAATAAGTTCATTTTTATTTGGAAATTTATTTACAGATGAAATTATGTGATAACGTGCACCTCGCAATGCATTTGCTAACAGCAAATGTGTAAGAGACACTCACACAACTGGGTCTATTGGCTATGCATTACTGCTTTAACGCAGCATGCTTCAGTAGAGTACTCTTCAAACAGACAGCCTTTTCAGGAATGACATTCTGTGGCTTATCCTCGTTGTGGAGGGTTTTGATAATCAACAAAAATCAAATCAGCTGTCTTCTCTGTGATTGTGGGTACATGTACTGAATGTACTGAAACTGACTGTGGATTTTAAATTACCCAAACTTTGTGAAATATCTGAGATATAGACCTTCCAATTTTAAGAGCCATTAGCACTAATCTTCACACTTAAAGCAAGCAGCTTGAAATATTTCACATTACATCTAAAGTATAGAATATATGAAAGTATATCTTTTTAGATCAAATCAAAATAAAGAGGGTTTATTTTTTAATCATATTCTGATATATTTTGAGATGCACTGGTACCACACTCACTGTGTTGCCTTTGGTCTTATTAAGCTCACCAAGTTTCTGAATATTAAACACCTCACATTCCCATTTCCCATAGCTGGAATGGTTTCATTAGTAGTGCAGCATATAGACAGACTTTATTCAAGCTTTTAAAATTTAATCACAAACATATAAGACCAATTATCTCTAAAATGATTGGAAACTCATACAAGGAGGATGTATAGTGACAAAACTTGACTTTCATGCTTTAATAATTGCTGGAAGTTTTTTCCCTTTCTCACTGGATTCCCTCCACCAAACATAGTGGAGGCAGATGACCACTCCAATTCACTTTCAGATAAATTGCTTTATTAGTAAAGGATAAGTAAGCTCATCTTACTTAACTTAAAGTATATGATCCTAAAGTATATAAGTAATTAATCGTTTTTATTTCCCATCATAGGTCTTGAGGTGTGATCACAGTACGCTTACACAGCAAAAGCGTCTTGTCTCTGCACATCAATAAGTGTTGTTTGTTTGTGAGCTATGAAGATTTAATGAAATACCATCATTCACACTTTAAAGCTGTATAAAAAAGTATTTACTTACCAGTGGTGTAATATTAAGTAGCCATAACACCTATGTTTGAGTCATGATTATACCATTTATATCTAGGAAATACAGACACATTTTCTGGTCCTAAGATTTCAGTTGTAGGAAATATTACTATGAAATGTAGCAGAACCATGTACTTTTGCATTTTAAAGCCCTCATTCCTAGTTAATTACGTAAACTAATGCATATCTTTTAAGGTAATCGGGTTTATTTAAGTTACATTTGATGGGTTAGATAGGAACCACCATGTTTTCAGTCACTAAGGCCCAACATTAAACATGATATTTACATTGTTACCTACAAATTAAGAAAAACGCAGAGGATATTTGGTAGTATTAATTCTATCATCATAATATGATAACAGTATCCTAATATTATAAAGCATCAGCAAATATTACCTTATTATTATGAGTGTCCTACCAAAAGTCAGTATATCAAAATGTTAATGCATATATATATTACCCATTTATTGTTAGGTTATCATACTGTTACTCATATAATACTATATCACGACCTATTGATATGTGATAATTACTAGGATATTACTTTGGTAATTAACTTGCTATTTTTATGTTATTACTTTGTTTACATCAAATTACTCCTGTAAAACCACATCATTAACACACTGTTATAAGAGTTATCAACTTCATCCTGTCACTGAACATTTCTATACTGATGGGAGTGTCATCTTTCAGGGTAACTATGCCCTCAACCTCAGAGGTGAATGGTTTAACAAGCATGACAATGATGCAAATCATGAACTTTAGCATTTACAGTCACCAAAGCTCAACCCAGTTAAATAGTTTTTCACTGATGTGTTATACAGCCCCTCTCCGCTATCGTCATCAAAGCACAAAATGAGAGACTGTAAGAATAAGACTCACTCCCTGCAGTACTGTTTCATGAAAACGATGATCTTGTACAATAAATCCCAGGTGACAGTAAACAGTGTTCAGGTGGCACGTGTTGGCCAAACACCTTACCCAGACACTCGGCGTAAGTGGATTTTCAGTAGTTACGTTATATATTACAACAGTCTATCATGTGGCAGGTTGGCGGGATTAACCAGAGGGGGGAAGAAAAAAAAAAGAGCTTGAGGTTGGGAAGAAAACTCTTATCACTCTGCACTGCATTATTTATCAGTAGGCATCGTGCAGAAAACAATGCATAAATCCATAAACTTTACCATGAGCAGTTTCACATAGGATCTGTTTTCTTTCTGCCTTTTATACCCACCAACAACAAGAAGCTTACAGCAAGCTGTCACTACAGATCAGCTAAGAGAGACAACATTAATGTTTGCAACCTGTAAACTGTCACAGAGATGAGCCTTTATTCACATGTGGATCCATGTTTCCTTTACCGAGTAAAACTTGGTGAATGTTGGTTTTATAGATGTTATTTTTAATTAATAAGGCTAATTATTTTATCAATATTACTATTATTAATATTTAATCTATTTATAAATCTTGAGCATCAAAAATGAAGCACAAAAAAGCAAGCATAATATTGTCTGTTCCTGGGAATTTGTACAGCTGTAATTTATAGTGTTGGGCAGTCTAGATTGTGGACACTAAAAACCCAGATTTATGGATATTTGTTTTTAATTAACAGCATTTATAACCTATGCAGCTGTCATGATCAAACTCACAATCTTCTTATCTTCTTCACTGTCCATTCATAATGTTGTTCTCCAACATTTGGAAAAGTCAAATGAAAAATCAGGTCTAAATGTGAATTTTTAAAATTATCCTGCAAGGATATGAAGCAGTTGTCTTTTTAGTTTGAACTTTCCTCATATCCTTAAGTAAACTGTTCCTGTGTTATCACACTATGCATATTGTATGTTATTTACAATTAATACTACATTCCCACATATACATTCTTATTAATTTGGACTGAAGCTAAAAGTTTTGTTTAACCATGTCTATTAAAGTTTTGTGGTTTCATTACACTAGAGTGAAAGCAAGCTTAAGTCAGCAGCTCAGTGGACTTGAACACAGCAAAGCTGTCAACATGAGAATGATTTTGCAAAACACGATAATCCAAACATTCCCCAACATGTCTGATGGGAAAAGTACACAGCTTGTGATCAATGGTGCAAAAAACATCTGTGCACAGTAACATCTACTCTGTGGTAAATATGTCTCTGTTTTATATCAAATATACATGAATGTTCTTCTTAATTTTTTATTGTACCAGCAGCAACAGACCATTATGATACAGAAACTCAAACCAGCACAGTTTGACTCATCGGGAAAAATGTAATTCTTATAAGGAAAGTAATTTCAAGAGAATAACATATTAAACTCTAATTGCATCTTCAAGAACATAAAAAACATTAGCAGAAGCTTATCTCACCTGTTGACCTATAATTGCAGAACAAAACATTAAAATTATAATCCCACTTGAAATTATTTCTGTTTGTGAGGAACAATAGCTCAGCTTTTGCTGTGAATAAAGACATTGGTCTTGCACTTAAGAGACTGGGAGAAGTCTTTGTCTTTGCAATAAGCACGGCAGTTGTGCATATGCTCATCAGGCTTTAAATGTTATCATCCTATCAAATAATAATAATAAAAAGAACAAACCTGCAAAATAAATGACAGAAATAAAAAAAACCCAAACACACGTTTTTGTACTTGACACACAGGAGAACAGGACAGGTACACACAAGCTGAATGCCATATAAATGAGTTTCACTGGATCACTTTTTAAGGTATCAGGGTGGGGAAGTGGAGGACAAAAAAAAAGAAAACAGAAAATACATACTTGGAAATAGATGTGTGGAAATCTACTCAATTGCTAAAAACACAAATATATTGTGAAAATGTGATAATGAAAAGGCATATTTAACAAGAAGGACACTTATAGTGGCATGTGCATGTTTTCACATAAATGGAAAAAAACACAAACGCAAATCAGGTTGGGGGCCTTAACAATTCTGATAGATTCAAATATATAATATATATTATGACATATATTTATTATTATATATATTTAATAATAATCATATGTTTTATTTCAGACTGATCTTTACTTGACTTGACTAACCTCTACTTCTACTAAAATCTACTTTCCAAAGTTTTTGTTGTTCTATAAGAAACAGTTTCGGGGGGGTTGTAAAACCCTGGAGCTTCTGACCTGCTCTCTTGTGGATTGTAAATATTATTATGAGGTTTTATTGCCTGACTATTATGCTACCTACTATCATATTCCAAACGGACTTGCAAATGGACTACAGTTTCCACAGATTAATGCTGATTAAGTGATTAACTTCTCAAGTCTAAAAAAAATTCTAAAAGTTCTGCTGTCTGTTGTACGGACACTGTTGTAGTGTTGGTTCAGTGCTGAAACAAATAACTCACACGTCAAACTTTACTATTTATCACCAACTTGTTATTCAGTGCACACTATAATTAAGCTAATTGAAAATCATTGACACCACCCAGCAAGCAACTGAGTGGTCAGCTTTTTAAGCTTGTTGATTAGAAGACTTATCTGATTGCCTACAACCCCCTGGTTTCCTCAAACAAGGAATTATCTTGTTGATGATCTATGGTCATTATACAAAAGAAACATATCTAAAGAAACTTAAGAGGGTTTTTTTGTTTTTTTTTAACAAATACTGTTCATATATTTATATATCTATTTATATATCTGAATACATTTGTACTCCAAGCTGATTATAGAAAATGAGCTGAACACATTTGCCTTCAGATTGGGACACTAGGATTGTGTGCAAAATTAATTTACCGTATTTTCTGCACTATAAGGCGCACTTAAAGTCCTTTAATTTGCTCAAAAATTGACAGTGCGCCTCATAATCCAGTGCGCCTTATGTATGAATTCTGGTTGTGCTTACTGACCTCGAACCGATTTTAAGTAGTCAGGAGCCTCGCGGACTCGGAGTAATCTGGGTCCAAAACTCTGTCCGGGTCATGTCCCAAAGTCAAACGATCACTGCAGCGTCACTGAGAGTTAAAAACTGTCTAAATTCTTTGATCCTTAATAAAATGATCAGCGTTGCTGCTTTACCAGGTGCAACAATTAAGTTTAACATCCAGGCATCCATGAAAACAGAATTTATTAAATTTAACTGAGTTAGAAGTTAGCAGGAAGTTAGCTCGCTAGTTTCCACCTAAACATGATATAACATGTTCTGACTGAGAGATTTCTGAAAAATTAAAATGTACAGCTCTGGTATCACTTCCAACATAAATGAAGACAGAAAACTAAACAGCAGTGACTTTTGTAGGGTTACTGAAGTTGGACTAGCTGGTATATAAT
>VUQG01022156.1:0-10534 GCA_015106755.1 Etia nguti | reverse complement strand
ATCACATGGCAGGATGCTGTAAACGGACCAAACGGCTCTCGATCAACTTTCAGGTAGAATCTTTGCATTGTTTTTACCAAAGTTGTGAGTGAACAACTATCGGTAAGGCTGCTTTTATATCCACAAATGAATATTGATTTTCATTTAAAAATTTCTATATGATCTAATAAAAAAAATCTAATTTGGCAGTAATATCCTCTGCTGCTAACTTGTTCTTGAATGCTGAAGTGAATCTACTCACTTGTGCACACTAAATGCCCGTTATGGGTTTTTTTCCCCACATTTTAAATATACAATGTAATGTTTACAAGCAATTTATTATCCATCTCGTCCTTGCTTCCCCGTCCTCCACCTGGGACACATGGACTCCCCAGGGGGTTTGGCATCATCAAAAAAGTTTGTCAGAGTAAAGAGGAGAGTTCAAGGGGACACCACAAACGTATGAGAAGATTTTTCTACCAAAGGCAACACCCTTTAATGTACAGGTGAAACTGATTCATCAGCTGATCCAACGGGAGAGTTAATAATAAGAATACTGCATGAGTACAATACTGTAGATCAAATAAACTACCTGTATAAACATGCATGACACTAACGTGTGGATTATTAAGTGTGCATTCAACATGAATGATGGGCGACTAACAAACAGTCTGTAAATCTTTTTTTTTAACACCCAAATCTTTTCTATTTTTCATCTTCTTTGCTCATCCAGTAAAATGCTTCTCGGCTCTTTAGGAGATGAAAAATGAGTCGCAGCTTCTCCAAATATTTGTCCAATACAGCAGCACTGTTACAGGTACTATTACTCCGATGCTATCAGTTTGAACCAGAAAAAAGCATTTGTCATTCTACCTGCAACCTTTTGTTAACAAAATGTATAACTTTTTTTGGATTATCCGGTTATAGTGTGTGACACAGTGATGCGCCAACATAACTGCTGTAAAATCAGTTGTGTTTGTTTGTCTATTTGATAGCGGTCTAGTGTCCACAGTTTTCAAGATATCATGTTGAAAGTTTGGGTGATGGTAGGTACCAATAAGAGCTCCAGCTGATTTAATTTTGGCGAAAATCGGGTCAAGTCAAGGTTACGCCCTTTAGAGGGCATTGTGCTCTCTGAATGCTTATGTTTTTAATAGGCCAACTGTTAATCTGCAGATTATGAGACATACAAGATGATGAATTTCATTAGAATGATCATCTTTCAGCTTTTGCCACTTTCATCATTTTGACCAGTTCGAGCCTTCCTAGTTGTTGTATTCATCATTCGTGTTAAATGGTGCTTGCATAGATCATACGTGTAATAAAACTGTGGCTGGCTGGTGTGGCTGTTTGGTTAGATTTGTAAATCTTCATAAGATCAGGTCTCCTCAAAGCAGAAAGAATGCTTCAGGAGATTGTAATTTGCAATCTGTCAAACCATTTACTACAGAACCAAAGAATCCGCGAGTTGTATTAATGCCCGAGTTCTGAGACTGTCCTCCCACTGTGAACATTTATATACTTCATTTCATACTTTAATATTCTCCTCATTCCTTCACTGAAATGAAATACTTTCTAATATTTTGTCTAGAAGCTCCTTTCCGACCTTCATGTAGCTGCAGACAGGAGTAAAAATAATACAGACAGATGGCAGAAACAGACTATAAGGCCTCCAAGATAACAGATACCAGAGCGAGGCTTCAAGGCCACCAGCAGAAACCAGTCATCATGTTACAGAGTGGAGTCATGTGGCCTGAGCCTTAGAAACCTTTCCAATAAAAAAGTAGAGGCCTTATCTAAAAGTCTTTATTGGGTTTGGATTAAATTTATTGGACGAAACTTCTCTTACAGTGGCGTCTGAAAGCGGAGATGACACTGTTACGATATCCTGTGGACCTCTATATGCAGATCGTGGTGTAATACTGGGATGGACAATACCAGCAGTACTCATACAGCAGCGTGTTTAGCAATCAGCATAGATGACACATACCTTCTGGCCAACATAAATAGAACTGTTGGACAGCTGAATGCTGCTTAACTGGCAGGATTTGGGTAACATTTGGGTGAAATGGCAACAATATGATTAATCATCTCTAAAACCTGAGGAAAGTGAGTACTTTTTAACTTTTAACCCAAACCTTATATGACACCGTTGATAACTCAAAGGTGTCTGGATGACTGAACGTTCGTATTCATCAATCAGAGAAGCGCCAGTGGGACCTGTCACTCAGTCAGTCAGTCAGACAAGTCTATTTGGTAACAAGTCTGATTCATGCTGTGGGTTACTGTGTATGTTTGATGGGTGATTTCCTGGTTGACTGATAGTGTTTTGAATGACTGATGAGGTGGATGATTTGGTCGAGTGCGTCTGCGTCCCTGAGGTGATAAACTGAACCCATCCTTAGTTTACAGGCTGAATATCAAATTGGCCTTGTCTCTGGGTTTTGTCACTTCATCCTTTTTCCTTTCTCTTTTAGCTTTTTTTCCCCTTTTGATAATCTTTCTCATGTCACACTTTCACAGGCTCTGCCTCTGTGCTTCGCTGCTGCCCTTTGTGACTGTTTCTTGTCAACTTTCCCCTTTAACTCCATGTCACATTTGCTTTGCCTCTACTTGACACCTTTCCACTTGTCCTTTTTTCTCGCTTTACTTTGTTGTCGGACTTTCTTCTGCATTTGATTTGAACACTTTTCTTCTTCACTTGCAAACGAGATATGGAAGCCTTCACTGCACACAGAAAAACAATTATTTTTGCAATGTGTATTTCTTTAACAATATTCTAGTTACTGTGGACATCAGATTTATAATGGTCAGGTGTATTATTGTACAGTTTTTACCTCCCAATATTAAGCACCTGGTGACTGTTGCTGTGATTTGGCGCTATATACAACTGAATTGAATTGAACTGAAAAACCAAACTCAACCGTTTGAGGGCTGGATTCAAAATCACACCAAAAATCAACATTAACAATGTTAACATTGTCCCAGACCCTTTACTTGTTGTAGCAGCACATCTACAACATATATTACAATTGCTTATTACAACCTGAACTTTCAGTGAAAAGTAGTGAAGGTGTTCTTTAAGTGTGGAGGTGCCAGAGCATAATAGCTGCTCTCAGGCCAAGGGAGCTTTTTCAAACACATGAAAGCTGCAAAATAAAAAGAATGAAAGAGGACTAAAAGATCATATCTAGAGGTAATGCTATATTACCAACCGCTTGCCAATTAAGCTGAATCAAGGTGAGCAGTTGCAAGCATGTCCAATCAGGAGGGGAAAGAAAGAAAAGGATTACTGGAGAAGTTGGCTGAGGAGAGGAAGATTTGAGCATCAGCGCTGATGCTGATGCCTCTGTGACCCGATCCCAGAGCAAAGAGAGAAAATAAATTGAATTGATTTGTAAGTTTTTTGGAAAACAGAAAATGCTAATGCTAATCTGCACAGCAGATGTTCCACGCTATTGTTAATATGTCAGCCCTGCTTGGACGAAAAAAATAAAATAACTAGGGCCTGACGCAATGCCTTGAAAGAAAACCACAGAAAACAACAGAAAACAGAACGTAGAATCAGTGTAGAAATCATCCGACCTTACCGAGGGTACATACAAGCACAGCATCGCAAGGACAGAATAAAAGAGACAAGAATGACGTCTATAAATAAGTCCACTTTGTATTATCCCTTTCTTTTACGGCAGCGAGAGAAGAGACCAAACTATAAATCTCGGGTCATCGCTGTGAGTGTGTTCGTTTTTATAACTGCTACTTGGAAATCCATTACCTACCTACCACAGCTCTACGGGGAGGATGTTCAATAGAGAGAGGCAGAGATTCAGAGGGGAGAGTGAGAGAGCAGGGCGATGAATCACAGAGGAAGGTCTACTCTGAAATATGTGGCTCTAAATCAAACTGTTAAACTCCGACACGACAGAAAAGGAATAGTGTGAAGATGGATGAGAAAGACAAATAGAACAAGAGAAAAAGATATAATAGATAGTGATTGTGTCATTAGGTCCATGTTAAGTTAAATCACAGAGCGGCTGCAGTTTAATTTGTCAGAAATGAGACCTAAAATGGTTTCATTTAGTACCAACTGTGGACATTTTCCTGACATTTTTAACCAAATCGAGATACAATTTCTCAGTAATAAAAGAGCCTTATTAGCTGCTGTAGCAAAAGACGAAGGGAAATGAAGCTCAAACACGAACATTACAAAGCAGTTTAACTTGAGAACAAACTTACGACACAAAAGCAAAAGGACACATTTACACTTTTAGAGGAAGAAGAAAGAATTGACTGAATCGTTTTCTAGTTTCAGAACAGATCGTATATCGTGTTGGGACAATATCAACCTTTGTGACCAAGGTCACGTTCCCCTACAGGAGACATTAGAAGAATTTAAATGAGCTTGTCACATCAGAGTTGTATGAGGCAAAAACTGGGGAAATCAAATGCTGGTGACTGACAGCAAGCCGTGCAGGCCCGTGTGACTCGGGTTTAATGAGATATGTTGCGTGGCACATCTCACAGAAAAAAACACAACTGTGCTACGGTGAGATTCAAGATTATGAAATCATCCTTTAAATAGAGGCTTTCATTTCCAAGTCAATTCACTTCAGCTGGTGAATTTAATTGTCCTCACCACCAAAAATGTTGATGTCCAATCAGGACAAACATGGGTAGAAACTGCTGGGGCTTTGAAGCAGTGAAAGTCCCCCCCCTCATACGCCTCACAGTGCTTTCATCCACTGCCAAACATCCCCAAACCCTTTACTTTGCAAAGGTTTGTGTTTGAGACATTTTATCTGTTCGTTCAAGCACTTCATTATTATTTTTTTTTAAAGACTGCCTTTTGTTGTCTGTAAACACTCAAGAACTGCCCGCCAAGCAGTAATGAAACTGTCAAAAGCGCAAGACAAACTGGAAACTGAGACCATTCAGTTTCAAAGGAAAAATGGTGCCTTTTGAAAGGTGTTGGTTGCAGTAAAGTAAGTGTGCCACTAACTGTTTAATTTAACTGTTTATAATAGTTAAACTTTACTCTTTACCAGCATCATGTATGACAATGACAATAACACAACATTTTGTCTTTTGCTCATTTTGCTCTTATGAAAGAGTTTAAACATGTTTTTTTCTTCTTGACATGACGGGAGCATCGTGATAACACGGCAAAAAATATAAAACTTCAGACAAACTCAAAGGTTTTGGTCTAAACAAACTGCTGTTTGGAAATATCACTAACAACCCTGCACTATGTCATATTTAACTGTTAAAAAACAAACAGGCGATGCTCCTCAAAGCATGATAAAATCTTAAGATCAGAAACGTTTTCAGTTCTGTTTGGATCAAAATCTTGAAATCCTGAGAATCAAAATCAATTAATAAATTTTAAAAATTCATACATTTGCCGAAATGAAATTAAAAAGATTTCACAAGAGACTTTTCCCAAACACAGAGAAGAGTGTGACGATGAATCTGGAGGAGCTTGTTTCCTCTTGAGGGATGAAGGTGCAGTAATAAACAGAGAGCACAGAGACTCTGTGAGAAACAGCGGCGAGGCCGACGAGCAGGGCATTATCATGAAAATGAGACATTTGCATTGACAGGGAAAGACATCAGCCATAATAATAATAATAACATCCGTAATAATAATAATTATCACAATAACCAGAGTTCTGTTTGTATTCGGCTGTTTGCGGCTCTGTTGTGAATTACCAAAGATGGAATCGGTGGAGAACATGATGAATATGAATTTGCTGGACAGCTGCATAGAAATAAAAAGTGTTCCCTTCTAATTCAGCACCGCACGAACACGGCCCTGCAGTTCGGCTCATGAATACTTTTACCATTTCATATTCGATGCAAACATGTTAAATTGCTGTTGCTCTGTCTGTGGAGCTGCTGCACATAAAAGATGGTTTTCATGAAGACTGAAGCACCTTCTTATGTATAAAAAAATGACAAAAACCAAAACAAGCTGAGCTTCCACACTTGATATCTTCTACTCAAGGACAGTGAAAGCTAACTGATTTCTACAAAAAGAGAAAAATAATGGTGGTTTTCTAAAGTAGCAACGCAAGGAGTATTAAGGTTTTACTAATAGTTTCAGATTAAAAAAATAAAAATAACAAGCACCCATGACCTTGTTCTCTACTGCTTTTTAAAATTTGCTTGGTATAAACTGAATGTATAATTTTATGTATATAATATATAATTTTAGATTCCACTAAAATTTAGCATTGTATAATTGCACAGTTACATTGTAAATAAGTAAGTAGTTACATCGTCCATTTCTTTTTTTAAGTGATGAAACTGTAAAAATCTTAAAGTTAAACAGAAATGAAAAAATGCCCATCCCAACACACCAATATAGATCTCTGCATGTGCTTCAACCGTGATTATGTGCATCTTACATGGGACTCGTGTAAGTGATGAGCCAATGTAGGCACTTGACTGAAAACATCCTGAGTCAGTAATCATGAGTGTGAGCAATCGATTTGAAAAATAGATCGGGGTCAAAAGTCACAGCAACAAGTGAGAGCAGCTGCATTTAGAGACCTCGGAGGGGATGTGCACTAGATTAACTGTGAAGATGTATGACTATTGATTCTGTATCAATACTACAAGAGGTTGAAAAGATAATCAATGGATTATCCATTAAAGTGACCAATCGCATTAGGACCCCATCTCCTTTTGGGCTCCGCCTCTGAGCAGGATTTCTCCTCGAGCGCAGAGAGCTACTCACGTGAGCGTGAAACAGCAGCAGCTCGTGCAAAGCATGACACTCTCACGTGTGCGATGGCTTCTTTCTGCGCACGCGGTTGTTGAATTTACGTGCGGGGAATTTAATGGCGCCCGTGAAATTAAATTATTTGCTCAGAGTATGTTTTTGCTCGCACATTTGTTATGACATAAATATTTTTCCATAAAAAATCATCATAACAGCGGTCCGCAATTACAGTTTAAAACCTTTCTTTCTTTATAAGTGGTATTTATTTCAAATACCACTTATACACAACAAAAGTGCATCAACTATTTTTATCAGTCTGGTATGATTGTGCATATATGTCGCAATTTTCTATTGCACTGTCTGGTGTTGCACTGTCTTTGTTTTGTTTTTTGCAATTTTTGCACACTTGCACTTTATGCAGTCCTGTGTTGACGGTCTGTCATATGTAGCACCGTGGTCTTGGAGCAACGGTGTCTCGCTTCACTGTGTACCGTACCACTGCACATGGTTGGAATGACAATAAAGCCACTTGACTTGATATATATGTCCAAACATAAATCATAAATCATGGCATGATTTAAAAAATGTATAAATAAATAAAAGCGTAGTTTTATAAGAAGGCATTGTGTTGCCTTCATCTGAACAGCACTAACAGCACAAAAGCCATTTGCATCATGAAACTATACAACAAACTTCTAAAGGCACGACTGACATTTTTCTGACATTTAATCCAGAGCAACTCTCCACTTATGCCAAAACTCACTATGAGGTAAAAGGAAAAAATGAAATGAAATGACATTCATCAGTACTGCGTGCCAGCCAGCCAGTACTGCTGGAGACAAAGGATCAGGAGGTCCATGTCTTCTAAAATATTCCTGTAATATTACAAACTGAAGTGCAGTAATAGAGCTTAAGAGAGAATAAGGTCAAAAGGATTGTCTTTTCACAATTCAAGATACCTTTTTATTTGAGGATATGGAGCCAGGTGATATTGAAGACAGGGCTGGATGGGAGCACGCCACTGTCAAATTTACACCACTGAGATAATGAGAGAAGTGTTAGGCCAATATATCAGACAGACAATGGAGGTTTATTTAATATCAGCCTGTCACAGTTCTCCAGGTGCTGAAGCTTTCTCTCTGACAGCACATTTACAATCCTTAAATACACTGACAGTGATTATCGTTTCAACCCACTCGTTTTAAATAATTTTTCCGTTAAAACTGCATTACTTAATTATCAGGTTAGTTAAAGGATAATAAACTCCAAATGATACCATTATATCCTGCTCCTATATGTGAAGTGAGAAAAACCTCTCAACACCCAACCCACTGTTATATGTAGAGCGTTAAATGCTCTTCACAAGGTAATGTTACACACCAAGGAAAAAGAAACAAAAAAACATGTGAGGCAGCAGGAGGGTTCCGCAAATCACGGAATTTGGTGATCTCTGTGTTAAGAGGTCATGGTCCATACAAGGATTTAAAGTGGTGTAGTCCAGCAATACCTCACTGTTCACAATCTAGTTTGGTCTTTACAAACTCCAGAGAAAAGAAAATGTCTCTTGGGCTGTTTAAGCTTCATTATCTCTACTCACTTTGTGCAGCTGATGTTTGGGACTAAGCACAGTCTAAGTATCAAAGCTCTTATCAGACCCAAATTTGGTTTAAACACAGCCTAATAAAATAATTAGTACTATTTACTTGGAATATTAGAAACATACATACAAAATAAATGGCACAAACGGTCTGAGTTTAGGCAGTCACACCCTTTAAATTGATGCTTGTTTCTATAGAGAAGTAAACGACTGGAAGACATTAGCTAATGAAAACATGAAATATTCTTCTGAGGTTCACGTTTCACTAGAGATGGTCTGAAGAAACACTTCAGCAGAGCTAGCTGAGGTCTAAAAACATACATTCTCTACTAGAATACTAATGCTTTCTAAATCAGGACCTTTAGAAAACTACTCTTTGGAATTATTTTGGACTTAATGCAGTCCATTTTCAAAGGTCTACAAAAATACTTTCAGTACTCAGCACTGGTGGGAGCACACAGCAATTGAAAGTAATGAGAAAAATAAATTACCCCTGTGAGCAGAGGCTATGGTTGTACTCACATCCTCATCAATATTTATACAACACGGTCCACTTATTAATTCACAAAACCTACATGGTTCGATTATCATTGAAGAGGTGCCTTGGGTTTTTAAATTTAAGACTTTTCTGCTGTGTATGTGAATGCTGGATATATCTGTCTGTTTTCCCACGTTGGACAAGGCTCAGCTGGCCCAACACACCGAGGAGTGCTCAGACCTCTACATTGGAGAAAGCAAACCAAACGCATGGCGCAGCATAGAAGAGCCACCTCGACAGGAAACACTCAGCTGTCCATCTGCATCTAAAGGTCAAAGGTCACTTTTAGATGCCAGCGTTCACATTTTGGACAGAGAAGACAGATGGTTTGAAAGAGGAGTGAAAGAAGCCATCTATGTCCACTGTGAACGGCCATCTTTGAACAGAGGGCGGAGCTTTCGACACCGTCTGCATTCTACAATCCATTTTTGAGATCCCTTCCCAGACGCCTTAAAGCCCACTCACACCTTGTGTCATTTGATCTCAGTAAGTCCAATGATAGGGTGAGGCAAGGTGTCACAACGGTGTCACAATGGTTTCACCTGTAACCTCTGTTGATAGTGACCCACACCTTTTTTCACACCTTGGCTCATGCGATGAGGCACATGATCAACGGTGGGTCAATAGCCCTCTTAATGGACACTCCCACAAAGGCTTAAATACCTGGAAGTCTCCACCATTTGGGCTTAGAAATGAAGGAGCAATGAAACGTCTTCAAGAAACTTAAAGAAGTCCAGTTGCTTTTCATTTCAGACTCTATAGATTAAACTGAATATGTGCAGTCACATTACTGTTGTGCAAACCGCCTTGTATCTCAGCGGCCACTGGCTTTTCTTGTTTTTTCAAGGGCCGAGTAAAATAATAGATACAACCTCTAGACCCTCCAGACTCCTGAACTGTGCTATCCGGTCTTTAAGTCTGACATCATTAGCCTATTCAGGGTCCAAACTCCGCTTCAGGTCCCAAAGTCAAACGAACACTGCAGCATCACTGAGAGTTAGAAACTGTCTTAATTGTTTCATCTGTAATAAAATGATCAGTGTTGCTGCTTTACCAGGTGTAACAATTAAGTTTAACATTCAGGCATCCATGAAAACAGAATTTATTAAATTTAAATTAAGATTTATTAAGATATTAAGATTAATTTAAATTTAAGTTAGAAGTTAGCAGGAAGTTAGCTCGCTAGTTTCCACCTAAACATGATATACCATGTTCTGACTGAGAGATTTCTGAAAAGATTAAAGTTGGACTAGCTGGTATATAATGATGTGCTACGTGATCGCTAGCGACACAGCTATGTTAGCATAACATAAAGCATAACACAGTGAAGCTGGAGGATGAGCGCTAACTTTTTTCCACTCGATAAAAGCTAACGTGAGGGTTCCCGATGGTTAGGGACAAATGCAATCGCATGGCAGGATGCTGTAAACGGACTAAACTTCAGTCAGGAGAACAACTGAGATAATCCATCCACAATATAAGGTTAGTCATTAATATACTGCTGCATGGGCTGGGCTGTAGTTACATCTAAGGTTTTAAAAACTGAGCTTTAAAATGAATAGTGATGATAAAAACCGAGAGAGGCCGACAGTGATCACTGACTGTTTTCAGGGGCTTGTTCAGATTAAATAGAACAAAATATAAAACATTAAAACATGTCAAAAACACAACAGCCTTAATAAATGCAGAGTAGTTT
>VUQG01022155.1:10899-23018 GCA_015106755.1 Etia nguti | reverse complement strand
TTGAACTATGGTAAATGGCCTGTATTTGTATAGCGCTTTACTTAGTCCCTAAGGACCCCAAAGCGCTTCACACTACATTCAATCATTCACCCATTCACTCTCACATTCACACACTGGTGATGGCAAGCTACATTGTAGCCACAGCTGCCCTGGGGCACACTGACAGAGGCGAGGCTGCCGGACACTGGCGCCACCGGGCCCTCTGACCACCACCAGTAGGCAACATGGGGTTAGTATCTTGCCCAAGGATATTTGGCATGCAGCCTGGGATCGAACCACCGACCTTCTGGTTAGTGGCTGACCTGCTCTGCCACCTGAGCTACAGCCACCCCACTAACCAACTAATACCAAACTACACTCCAATAGCGAATATAATTCATCTTCAGTATCTAAAAAGAAATGGAAATCCTCCTCACATAGTTCTATTCTTTGTCATCCTACAGCAGAGATTGGCAAAGTAAAGGCTCCACTGTCTACCAAGGACCCACACAGGAGCCAGATTACCAGGCCCTCTAAATCAGCACCATTCATCTGAGTCAATTCCCTTCATTGTGTTTTCCCACACAGGTGTGGAAAATCACATGTGACTGTGTGTGTCTGTAGAAGTGTGCAGAAGTGTGGAAAACTTGTTTCACTTGTAGAAACATTGCCAGCATCAACTCCATTTCCCATTGTTTCTACAGCTATGATTACAGTTGACATGTTGATCATTGCGAATTGTGACATCCCCCCTGTGCTACAACTATTTTTATTAGTGCTTGAGCCAAATAGCAGACTGCAGACGGATGGATAACATTGTTTCGTAGCTTTAAAAAATGGCCACACTGTTGATGAACACAGTATAGATTAGGGATGTGCGCGACTAGTCGACAACACAATTAATCATCATTGTTATCACTTTTCGGTACCAGACGTACAACTCATTTAATCTAATTGTTAAAATTTTAATTGTGATTAATGGTTTCAAATGCCTTTGTCTAAGTTTTTGATATTTTCCTTTTAAAGGTTCCCAAATTTAACTTAATATCTGAGTGTTTCTTAGTTTTAGACAAGCTGGTTAGCCTCATTTTTTTCCTCATGTAGTCCAATAAAAAATTAGTTGCCAGGAACATCCCCCAGGTCTGAAAAGTGAACCCAAGGAAGTGTCTTAAACCTGCATTTTTTTTTTTGCCCTCAGGGGGTGACACCTATGTTTGCAAAAAGATTATCTATAAGATGGTTCGACAAAGGTCTATATGACAAAAAGCATTTGGACTTGACCTCAAAAATTCTTTAACTTTTTAGTAGGCCGGCCGCTTCTGGGAAGGTTCACTGTTACAAGGTTTCTCCATTTGTGGATAATGGCTTTTATCGTGGTTCGCTGAGTCTGGCCACTTCTACCCCTCAGTCTCCTAAGAGTACACCTATGGAGCAATGATTACCGTAAATATTATTTCTGTCTTTCTTTCTGATATATTGAGTTTCCAGTCCAAAAAAGTCACCAAGAGAAAATGATTTGGATTTAGATTTTCAAAGTGATGCGATCCTGTAATTTAACTAATTTGTAAAACTTAATGATCCTTTTTAACCTTTACAGACTTATTTGGGTAAATCTGGGTAACTTCTAAGAAACATCAGTGAATTCAGTGGATAAATTAGAAATTCTCACTTCATGTGAGGAAATCTGTAAGAGTGTTTGAACACTTGTGCATAGAGAATAAATACAGTCACACTTAACACTGCTGTGTTCATTTTACAGCAGTTCCAGTTTATGTGCAGGCCTGTTGTAGAGCTGATGTTGCTGAAGACATACATAAAAGCAAGAGTCCGAAGACACAAAAAGACACATTGATAATTAGACAGAGGGGCTGGGCTCAGTGCCAAAGCGGGGTCTGAGATGTCCCAGCTACCAGGAAAGAACAGAGCCTTTCAGGAGTTCTAGTTACAACATGAGTTGGAATTCCTAACATAGCACGCCCACAATGAAATCCTACATGTTAGCTCTCTACGAACTGTGGCCTCCCGACTTTCCTGCCCTAGCTCTTTATCTCTTTGCACAAAAGCAGCAAGGGCCTCCTTTTCACATAAGCATACATCCAATTAGCAGCATCTTGACTCAACGTCATTCCTAAGAGTTGGTAACAAGAGATGTAGTAAATCTCAAGTATTGTGTTTTCTTGCAGAAATGGAGAAATGACAGGTTCTGCTCTCCCCTGAAAGCTGATGTCCACAGACCAAATGAAATGATTAAACACTAAGATATGAGAAGATGTTGATGTGAACACCCTCTGCCACAACAAACAGAGCCAAAAACACACAAAAAAAACAACAACATCACCAGATGCATTAGCAGTTTGCAAAACTACTGTTATGTTCCCACCGCATCTTTCTCACAACAGCTCAAGCATCCCGGACAGAAAAAAGGGATCTCGACTCTTTGATGTGGAGAGAATGCAGATGAAGGAAGAGTGGAGGAACAATCAGAAGAGATGAGCAGGAGGAGCAATGAGTTTCAGGTAATATGAGGGGGAAGTTTCTTTTCAGTGTATATGTATGTGTCAGGTGAAAGAAAATTTGTAAATGAGTTTTTGAAAGTCTTGCTGCAAGATCAGATGAGTATATGCACGGCTGTGAACCCTCTTTATGTTGGGAAAACCGGCTGGAAAATGTAAATTTAAAAAAAAAGAGAGAACAAAAGAGCTGGCCTGCTTATTTTTGTCTCCTTCAACAAGACTGGAGCTGGCAGCAATGTGTGTTGGTTTGGTTTGTACGGCTGCAAAACTCTGTTTAAAATGGCTTTGATCATCATCTACTTGTGTAAAAAAAACAAAACAAAAAACACAGAAAGCCAAAATACACACTTGTGTATAAAGGCATAATGTTTATATCCGTCTCTATGCTGGCAAGAGATAACTCGTTGATGGCAGCAACCAGAACCTTTATTAAAAAAAATTACAAAAATGCTGCAGTTTTCCTCCAGGTCCCAAGAGTGTGTCATTATACGCTACACTGTCTATGAGCTACACACATTAGCAATATAAAAGATGGAAGCAGATACCATGAAGTCTTCCATTGGTTTCTTAAATCCCATTTTGAAGCCTTGAGATTAGCGTTTTCACAATCACCATCTTGGCTCCATAAAACTAGACTTAAGGAAGCAGTGCGTCTGACCGCAATACCGCAAGCTCATTGGGTAATGACTTGTGATTGAAAAGTCATTATTAAATGAGGCAATGAAACACAGTATGACCAAGATTTCTAAAACAGACAATTTTGTAGTCAATATGACTCACAAGCATGACAAATCCCATGAACTCAACAGGAAAGAGTACATATAATATTGCCAAATGGTGGCCTTCAGATAGAATACTGATTTGAGGCATGTCCACATTGGCTTAATTCTTCTCACCTGGAAACAACATCATGTTTTATGCTGTTTATTGTACACTGTGCTAGCAAATAGCAAGTACTGCTACCTAACTACTTAGTTTTTCTTCATTTTTCCATTTTAAGCAAGCAGCAGCAAGTACTAAGCTGCAAAACTGCAACGTAATATGTCAGATAGCCAATTACATAATTTGTAGTGACTGTATTTTCAGTATGATATCAGAAAGAAAGAAAAGTCTTTTAAATGCCTTTTGACAAAAACATAGCACTAAACCTCAGTGTTTACTTGCAAGCTAGTCTCTTTGGAATGTCATTATAGTTTTCTCTCTATATCTGGAAAATAGTCCATGGACTTATACCACAGAATATGCAAACCCAGTTACACCCTTACCGACTTCTCATTTACAACAGCAGAGAAGGACACTTGATTTAGGAGTTGTGGGCTGGGACAACCGCCCCCACCATGGGTTGTGGTAAAGACCTCATCAAGGGAAACACTTATCTGAGGAGCACATCCATCTAAGTGCACTGATTACTGAGAGGGTAAATACAGTCCCTCAAACCAAACCACCAAGGGAGAGCAGAGACTAACTCTGCTTTACTCTGGCTCCATAATGTGTGTATGCGTAATTTCAAAAAAGCTGAAAAAAGCTTTATTTTTTGAGGTCGTATAACTTTGACTTGGCGGTTTTCACACGACGATGACAAAATATAATGCAGTACTGCAAATTAAACCACCCCAAAGTACAGTCATTTAAATAAGCTCATCTTTAAACACTTTTACTTTTCATAGATGAGGAACTTGGATATTTTTACTTAGGTAAAGTTTTGAATGCAGTGCTTTTCCTGGTGGAGCATTTTCTCTTCTAGACTGTTCCTCTACTATTGCTGGGATAAATACACTTACCAGTTACACACCAGGGGATCACTGTAGTAAAATGATGCTATCAGCAAGTGGAAAAGTTGAATCTTTCTGCCATATTGTTCAAAACTCTTTCACCTCAGATTTTACAATAATATCCTCATTCAGCTTGGCATTTCATTCAATTTGAAACTTCAAATTTGGAATTGACCAAAGTGTCACTGTGTGTCCATTTGATATGCCTCAGAGAAAAGCAGATTGTCAGGTGTAATAAGGTATAATCCTGCAAAGGCATAGCTCCACAGCCTGACATATAATGCATATTAATGTAGCTGGCTGAGCAGAGGTACATACATCTGCCTGCACAGACAAACAAGCCCTACAGCAAGAGCACCCTGAGTCTTTAAATACATAACTGAGTGGCAGCCAAATGGGGTTTCCTAGCAGACTAACACCTGCAACAGAACACCTTTTGTTTTACCCCCAGTTGTGCAGGGACACGATGTAGCACATGAGCTGTGAATGAAAAACAGAACTGCATGTTCAAGTGAGTTGCAGGGCTTCCTAAAACTACTCATTAAAGACAGGACCGTAAACAGTACACGGCACACACCCAAGGGCATGCACATACACCAAACTTGCAAAGTGACACACTTTGGCTTCATCAATTCTTTATCAATTGCTCCAGCGCTGTATCGCTTGCTATAAGGATAAGCGCTTGAACTGGGTCTTGAGAAAAACCCTTAATATCAAAACAGCTCCGGGCTGCATTATCCAATAAATTTGCTCCATTGTTAAAAACGAAGAAAGTAATCTCCCATGGTGCTGCTGGCAACTAGGTCAGACACACTCAATATTCTCTGCCAATAAGCCAGTATGGAAATGAAACAGATCTTTTGTGCAGTGTGCACATGAACCAGTGTAAATGCACACAGGAGACATGCGCACAGCTGTACATTTCATATTACATAACATGTCAACCTTGCACCCTAGCAACTAAACACTTTACATACCATTCAAATCATGTTTACCCAAGTCACTGTGCTGCCCCTTCTTCCTACAATTATAAGACCTGAAGCTCCGTTAGACCATTTTAAAAATAACAAAAATTATTGTCTTGGAGGAATGATTACTTCCTGGGTGTACTTTGGTAGTACTTTTGTATTCTCTAGTGAATCACCATACTGTGAGATCAAGTTTTAAAGTTTGGATTACCTCTGAATGACAAAACATCATCTTGTTTTGAACCAAACATAAACTTACAGTGAATTTCTTATTCACTTGTGAGAAGCACATAGGGAAACACTAGCACTACAAGTACAGTGTGTACCTATCTGCTTGGGTGGAAGAGAAAAAAAACCATAATCAGTACCTATGCTTTGAAAGAGGCTATAATTGTTGTGAAAATGAACCTGATAGCTATACAAATATATCCAGCACAATACACTTTAAATGTAACCTTAAAGGAATTGATCCAATACACAGGTGATGGACAAGTGTGCTCTCAGACCTGGTCACATAACTGCTGTATGTGGTTAGGTGTCACAAATCACACCCATCCATTCAGAGCAGTGATGCCAAGCAAGTTACAGTGATATAAACACGGAGGCCTCAGTTATGAAAAGATGAAGGTGTGCATAATAATTACTGGATTTTAGGGGGAAATTGTTCATTGGACATGCTGGAAGGATGCAGGAGCAGTGGCTTAATTTCAGTTAAGATAGGTCATTGGACATTCCTGCTCCTTGTGCTATGGTTTGGGTTCAGTCAACAACTATATATAAATACCATTTCATTTACATGAAGTACCATAATTTAGCCACTAATACAGAATGCTAATACACTGCACCTCTCTAAATTATCAGTCATGTTACACAAACACATCACGGCAATCACAGATTATTTCTCTATTATCAAAGCAACGACTGCAACCGGCCTCACATATCAATGGCGCAGCCACGACTGGAAGGATTTCACAAGGCAACATTATTTAAGTAATGTAATCTTGTTTACATAGGATAAATCTGCTTCCTATTAAGGTTGACCTTCCGGATATGTTGCTGTGACAGCCAATCCAACAACTGTTTCAAAGTACCAAGAAGCTGGGATCACATCGACAATTTAATCCAGCTAAAACGTTAATCCACAAATGGAGAACAGATCTACCACTGTAGAGGCAAAGGAAGAGGCACATGCCAGCATTGAAAAAAAGAAAGCACTGAAACACCTCTTAATAACAAAAAACATTACGATAGATTTACTAAGGAGACATTCCTTTCTTTTTCTTTTGTCTTTGCTGAGTGGCGAGGCAGTCATTCCCAATACTAGAGGAAATATGAGACCGGTTCAGCAAAAGTTCACCAGCCTGGAAAACCTTTGTGTATTGCTTGCACAACTTATGCTGGCTCATAACCATCAGCTCTTTGATGATGTGGAGTCGTCTAAGGAGTCTGCTCTGTGCACCCGTTTTTGCAAATCGTTTTTTTATTTTTTGCTCTATATTTGGTTTATTTTGTTTGTACTTGGGTTACACCCTCGAAGGTAACTTACCTGGGTCATTTGTTGTGTATTTACTGTTATCAAGTAAAGACACAAAGTACAGTTTGAATGACTCAAACAGCAAACAGCTGTTTGCTCACTCCAGTTTCAAAATTGTGCCAGCAGCACAGCCTTGAGGCTTTTTCCAATCCAGCTGCTGAGGTGTAAAAAAAACAAAAATCAACTGACCATGAGCTACTATCCTCACTGACCCCATCCACTAAGTTAACTGTCAAATGATTATTGAACTTGCAGCTACAGCTACATGTAGCCCCACTCTACTACACAGATGGAAAAGCTGTAATAATATATTTAATATTTCTCCTCTGCAAATTGGGAATAAGATCCCAAACTCTTCTTTTAGGACACAAACCAGGACAGTAGCTACAACACCATGGACTGCTCTAATCAAACAAAACGTTACAGCCACGACACAAACCCCATCATCCATACTGATTAACTGACATTTTATTTGCTTTGATATTAATCAATATATCAAATAAGTAAGCACAAAAGAAGCATCATGTAATCTGGCTTATCTGGCAGCAATTTTAACAGTAGGCATGGGAAAAAATTACTATTTCATATGACCTGAATTCCATTTGTTAGCTTACAGGTAACCTGACTGAAACACAAATGTTTCTCAGCTACAATGTGACGCTCACATTACTATCTATGCTTCAAATGCTTATTTAAATATCTTTAAAACAATTATCAGCATTATTATTATAAAGAAGAGAATCATCCCCACATTCAACTATAGGCAAATATAGAAACAAAGTGGGGAAAAGAGATTTTGACAGCCACTCATAAAACATTTAAGGCACTGGAGTAAAGTGATAAAGTTCTAATAATGTTACAGTTTGAGTCTCACATCTTAGAAACCTCACATCCTTCGGCATCCTTGTTGGGCTGTTGAGAAGCCAGAATTTGAAAAACGACTAAAACAAAAACCTAAAAACATCAGTTCAGCTTGTTCTTCCCATGTCACAGATGCCTAACATAGACACACACTGATCTGTTCATCCAAGACACTGTTATCCTGTTATCCTGGCAGTTCTTCTTACAATGAACAGAGTACAAAGTCAGCAGCCAGCACAGGATGGGTTTTTTATTTGCATTCAAATCAGCGGAAGAGACATCAAGAGTCGGGAATGATAAAATGTAAATGAATGTATTAAAAAGAAAAAAGAATGAGAAAACTGAGAGGATCAAAGCAACATGAACAGTGTCTCCTGCTGATTAGCTACAAGATGCATTTGGAAAGCATGCTCCTCGCCCATACACGTTCCAGTAAATACACATTGAAACACCTCCATGTCAGACAATCACATGTCCTTGTCTCTACAAGCACGCAAGTAATTCCACAAAGTCAAACTACTCTGCCTAGAGATACAGTATTTTTCTCTTTCATCTCATCACAGATTCATATCCAAACACAAGAAAACTGTTCCAGGGCATGTGGAGGCAGCGACATCGTAGCCACAATCTGAATGCCACAATCATACACCTGCCTGACTGACAACTTGTTTTTTTTTTTTGCAAGAAATAAATAATAGACCTGAAGATGAGTTCCAATTCCAAGTATGTGTTGCCTGGAGCATGTAATAAAAGCGTAGTTGTGCTAGATTAAGTGGTGCTGTCTATTGGAACCACACACATGCTACTTAATTACTTTAGTAATTAAATAGCAATCCTAGACAGGCTATCCCATCTGTCAGGGAAGGAAAGGGGTCAGGATTAATATGTGTAGAAGAGTAGGTGAACTCCAGAGCTCGTCACACACTACTTGGCTGCTACCCAGCTGTCTGGGTAATAAAGTAGAAGACTGATTAGCCCAGTTAGCCGGTTAGCTAATGGGCTAACTACAGCACCCCGCTGCTGTAGACTCAAAACTAATGAGATGGGACAAAAGTTAAAGAAGTGAAATTCATTCATGTGCTACTACTGGATGAGCTATTAATACTCAAGAACACAGCACACATGTGGCAGTCTGCACAAAAACGCATAATTGCACGCAGGCACACTTCTTCTTAGATTTGTTCAAGTCTAACAGACTTCTAATCTGACATTTAGCCAGATGGGTTATCCCTAAATCAAGGTACAGGGATGAGGGAGGTGTAAGTGGGGGTTGTTTTTAGAAAAGACAAGCTGAAACCAAGACTTTTATAGCTAAGCATTAGGTTTGGATTCTTTATATGACTTAACTTTGGCATGCTAGACACATTTCTTGACATATATAATAGTTTGTCTATACACACTACACTTCTTTACAATTCCTCTAGCAGGAAGTGTTACATAAAGGTTGTCTGAGCAGGTTTTTGCATAGATCTTAGTTGTAGCTATGGAAATTGTTGTTCCTCTTAAAATAGATCTAACTCTATAATGGTAGTAGCAATGCTAGAGTTTCCAACTTGATGCCGAAACCCAGGAAAATACTCGATATTCATTACAATTTCTAAGGAAAATTCTGACCCGATCTTTGTCATTTTTTGAAAAAGTTAAGTTGTTAATTTTCATCTAATTTAAGACTACATTTTACAAAGATAGGACTCTGGAGAACTGCAAGTCTGAAGTGACTGAAAACCCCTCTGCTCACTGGCCAAATGGAAACCTGTACACCTGGGGTCTCCAACTCCAGGCCTCAAGGCCCAGTGTCTTGCAGGTTTTAGATGTGTCCTTGATCCAACGCAGCTGATTTAAATGGCTAAA
Source organism: Etia nguti (assembly GCA_015106755.1). Lineage (NCBI taxonomy): Eukaryota > Metazoa > Chordata > Actinopteri > Cichliformes > Cichlidae > Etia > Etia nguti. Next base: position 13,540 of record VUQG01022155.1, on the reverse strand, counting down.
TTACCTCCTCAACATGTCTTGAAGTTCTCCAGAGGCCTGGTAATGAACTAACCATTTGATTCAGGTGTGTTGACCCAGGGTCATATCTAAACCCTGCAGGACACCGGCCCTTGAGGCCTGGAGTTGGACACCCCTGCGTACACGGACAAATTTCTGGTACCATAAATTACACTTCTGTTTGCAGCCCTTCACATCCTCAGCTCTGCTCCTCAGGCCTGAATGACTAACATTTAACTATGAACTAACTTCTGATAACTGTGTTGTGCAAATTATTATCTAATCCTATGTTAACTTTTGTTAGCCTTTAGTATTTAGAGTTTTTTTTAACTGATATTTTGGGTATTTTCACACCTAACCTTTTCAGTTAAATATTGTAGTTAAATGTTAGGGTTAGATTGATCTGTACATCTGTAGGTTTAGCTTTGTATGTAAAGAGCCAGTGTGACTGTAATCCTAACAGTGAACAATCCAACATTTGTTTAGAAAACTACTGTTTAGAAATTATAGGGTTTTGTAGAATGGTCATTAATGATTAATCAGTAGGAAGCCCACTATGGAGTGTGAACTTCTTTTTGTAGTATGAGCAGAATTTTTGAGCAAGCACCCAATGGGAAAGCCCAATTTCTTGCAATAAGTTTCGCTGTGCTTTTCCCCAGCAGAGAAACAAGTGGTCTCATTAGTGGCCATAAAAAACACTTACAAATCTCAGTGGAGTGCACATGACTCATAAAATGTCACTGTTATTATAGTTTTGTGTTAAAAAGTAGTTTGTGCAAAGTGGCAAACTTTCTCTACTTCCACCTTCTAAAACATCAAGAATCACAACTTTCTTTAAAATGTAGTTTGTGCAGTATTGTCTGATCTTATTTAGAGTATACTAAAAAAGATTAGATAATTTTTCAATAGCTTTTCAGCAATGTATTTCACAAACTAATTCTAAGCTTACCTTGAATTGTGCTCTAATACCCTAAATGATGCTTACAACAGCTAATGTGCAGACAATATTTTTTGATTGATATCTATTTCCACCTTTTATTACATGGAAATTTTTTTAATAAAATAAAAACTGACATGTTTTAGTCTTTTAGTGTTTCATCAAATCGATTTTGAACATTTAGCCCATGAAAAAGAAAAGTGACTCATTAAATAAATACAGACCTCCAAAAAAGTCAACCGAGCCAATCAGCCAACGTACACATTAAGGCAAGCCTATTACACCACAAATAATAATAATCACAAATATTATTATTTTGGTCAACTTTTATCTTAGCTATGTGTTAACACTGTTAAAACTTAACAAACTTCATGTAATTTTTGAATATCAGTCTTTTTACAATGGAATTCTTTCAACTTTAAATAACTGAAACACTCACACACACACACAAAAAAAACAGCTAACTCCACTAACCCACAGCCATCATTATAGGTGAAGATGTCTCAGTTAGCAGCCTTGGGAGAGCTGACTGCCAACTGTCACACACTGCACAGAGAGGACCATGTCAGAGAACCTCTGCGATCATGAGCAAGTGCAAGTTTACCTTCAGAGAACTTGTAACTTTTTCTACATACTTCTTGTTGACCAAAGGCTGAACAATAAAGTCAGAACCATGCTGTTGGAAAAACTCAATTTTACCCCAAGCATCTTTTTTTCCCCATTAAAGTCTAAATCTATATTAATATATCTGTGACAGGTCTATATCAATATAGTCAATAAGTGGAGATTTTTGACCACATGCCTGCCAAAGAACAATCCACCCAACCTTACCTTGGTGATAAATATATTCTAGGTAAACATATAAATATAGGTTCCACTCTAAGATATCAGTTTTAGTTAAGTGCAGCAGGTGGTATAATTTATTGCTGATATTTGGAGATTATTAGCTAAACTGGGGCTGGTCAATTAATCAAAAATGAGTCAAAAACAACCTCGAATTAACATAATCCAGCAACTTGCAGACTTTTTTTGGCACAACATCTGTTGGGTGAGCTATCAGTATATTATATACGCATCTAAAAGGGCATGCAATAGCCCAGTATGCTCTTTTGCCTTTGTGTTGTTGCTCTTTGCCCAACAGTAACCTTGTATTTAGTATTTGTGACAAAAGGGTGGGCTGGACCAAGGGTCAAGATGAAAGCAAGCATGTGTTACAACGAAAGACATTATAATCAAGAATGTCTGTGAAGACCCTCTAGTAATAATTTCCAGGGTGAGGCAAACAACACCCACATAAAAATGACTTTACGGGTCAAGCTGTGAATCTGAGTGGCTAGCCACAGCCTACAGCCTTCTGTGTATCTATATACACTTTGCTTGCAACAGCTAAGCAAAAAGAAAACGGCTGTGGTAATTCCACCTAAATTGACTGAGCACCTAACCTGAAGTCAGCAGATGGCTGATCGAGAGAAGAAACCTCCCTTCTCAGCTCATTGTCCATCAAGACAGCCACAGTGCCAGCGCTAATCCCCTTCAGGACAAGCCCTCACTGGCAGCTTTATCACGAGGTCCCTAAACCCAGCACTGAGAGAGATAATGCTGAGAGTAATGCTGATATTCAGACTTTTAACATAATTGACAAATGTTTTAAGATTAATCTTTGAATTAAAAAAAAAAAAAAAAAAAAAACAAAAATAAAACAACGGA
>VUQG01022155.1:0-10879 GCA_015106755.1 Etia nguti | reverse complement strand
AAAAAAAAAAAAATTTTTTAAAATTAATTTTTGAATTAAAAAAAAAAAAAAAAACGGAATCTAGTTAAACCACTGACTGCACCCACTAATAAACAGTTATAGCAGTAGCTGAGGCTGAGAGGCTGGGACACACAGCTCACAGAGGCAATAAAGCTATTATAATATCCTTAGGAGCAGATTACTGTAATTTGTTTCAAAACAGCACTGCTTTTCAGTTGCAACTTACTTAAAAGACATGATGCTTGTTTTTAGCTTCAGTGTAATTTGCACAAGGTCATTATTACCTCTTATGTGTATTTCTAACTAACTCTAAAAAGACATGTAAACAGAAGCAGCTTTAAAACAGGATTCAGGTTTCACCAAGGTCTGCGTGGAGGGCGGGGTGTAACAACATCACAATATGAAAAATTCCTCACTTAAACTGTTTAGACAACTTGTGTTTAAAATGATTGGCTTATTAGAGGCTCTGAGCTTATCACTCCCCAATAGAAGTGGGTGATATAGTCTCAAAAGTATGCCGCGATATTTCAAGAAAATTTGCAATAACAATATTTATGACGATATAGAGTGTGACTGAAGCAACTAGCAAGGAGGGTACAGCATACCACTGATTGACATATGACCTGGTAATAAATACAAGGTTACCTCGGCATCTGGACACTGGAATGTCCACGAGCAACTAGATGTCAGCTTCAAAGTGATGCGCGACAAGCAAATTAATTCCAGTGTGGACACAGCTTAAGATGTACCTGTGTGCCCATTTTGGTTGCCCAACTCCTGTAGAATAATCAAAAGGAGAGAAGAGGAAACAGCCCCCCGCACTGTTACGAACTAAGCACATATCTCTTCTCTGAAAAGCGGACAGTTTATCCATTCTCCCTGTTTTGTCTTTCACTGTATGTCAGGTGCTGTTGTGTTAGTTTGTGTACGAGCTGAGGCTCGTTTGACCTGTGCGAAGGGGAAAAAAATTACACTTGTAGCATCTTAGTTGTGGTCCATTATTTTGAAAACTGTAGTCTTTAGTCCCTTTGCTTTTAGACAAAAGTCTGGTCCAACGAGGCCACCAGAGCTCATCACACCCACTCAACATCTGCGTTTCTACCAGATATATCACAGTGTGTTTTGGAACAATCCCATGATCAGTTCTCTGCTTTGCATCCATTTCTTTTGCAAAAGCATTTTTAAGCTGCACGGAGAAGTAAAAGTGAGACACAGGAACAGCACAGCTCCTACTGTGTCTTATAGTCAGATGAAGTATGGAAAATAACATAGTCTAAATATAAAGTAAAAAGTAACAAGTCCAACTATATCTCAGAATTGTTACATTTGGTAAAAACAATAATTTCATAAGGTTAGAGGGAATTATTATGATTGTCAAAAAGATCACATTGTACCCAGTATTTACTGGGTACAATTTAATTTTCTTCAATTAAAATTGTGGTTCAGGTAAAAACATTTTTTAAAAATCTTTCAAATGTTTAAAAAGGTAAAACAAGGAACACCATAAAACACCATAAATGATATAATAATAATAATAATAATATAGACATCTAACCACCTTTGGCCAGGTTACCATAATAAATCCAACTGTAGCCTTGCTAAGATATATTTTGCTGATACAGAAGATGAGGCATAGAAGATGAAAAGATGGACTTACAACAAACACTGCACCACAAAAGTCTATATTATAGCATTAATATGACGGAGAGGATTATCTATTATACTGTATTGGGTATGCAAGGTGACAAATTTAACTAATGGTAAATGGGCTAGTTCTTATATAGTGCCTTTCTACTCTATCTGAGCAATCAAAGCGCTTTACACAACTTGCCTTATTCATCCATTCGCACAAGCACTTTTCTCTATGCTCTTCTATCTAAGTGCTTTTTGTCTAGCATTCACACACATTTATACTCCGATGGATGCATCAGAGAGCAGCTTGGGGTTAGTATCTTGCCCACAGATATTTGCCATGCAGACTGGAGCAGATGGGGATCGAACCACCAACCAGTTGGTGACCTGCTCTACCACCTTAGCTACAGCCACCCAAGCAATTGTCAAACCTTTTGAAACTTTTTAGCATTTTAGTATTTTAGCATGAAACCTGAGTGCCTCTGATGATCCCCTGATTTTCTATCTAGCACCAATGGCAACTATCTAATCTAGTAGTATCATAGGGGGTTTCAAAGCAGGTCACTAAGAATTCAGATTGATTTTTCCACATTGATACGCAGTTGTGTAAATGTTAGATAATTCAGGTCGACATCAGAGAGCTCCCTGCCAGCTCCAGGGATCTGCTTAGCTGCTGTCAGACAGTGGAGGCTCTGACAAAAATGACAAACAACTCCATCACTGATATTAAATTGTGAGAGTCCTGATCCCAGCAAACACAATTTTCGGTCCACTGGTGCAACAGTTCCACACTTTGTTGAACAAATGCCAGCAATATCACGCCCGTGCTCTTGTTGTGCTGGTGGAAAGCAAAAAAGATGCAATAAAAGTGGGCAAATTCTCTCATCAAGTCTACTACAGCCTGAAGTTTTACTTAGCACACAAGCAAATGAGTAATGGGAGTATTTGTTTTTCACTACACAAAACCAGAGGACATGCTGCAAAGCATACACAGCACTACATTTGTAAAAACTAGATATGCTAAAAAAAAAAAAGCATATACCAAAGTAAATATTGCACATTAAAAAATACTGTTAACGTGGATATAAAAAGGTAATTAATTTGATCAATTTAATTCTACTTTCTATATACTCAAATTTACACCTCTGTTAATATACATATTTCCATGTATTCACACATTTGTTTGTCTTCTTTATATTTTTTTGTGTCCTTATATAGATTACGTCGTTCGTTGAACACTCATATTCAGTATTTAGCTAACACATCACATATGTACAACTTCAATTTGAAATTTGTAACTGCACATGGAGTTTAACGTGGAGTTTCTAAAACTCCCATGCATACTTAGTGCCCCCCAAAACCTTTCTTTCTCTTATGTCAGTTTAAATGCTGGATTGCTACATTTTCACCTTTTTTAAATAAAAGAAGTGAAAGAGTCGACATGGACTGCCACATCTAGTCAAAGGAGTGTGTTGTTGCTTTATTGTTGATCTTGTCTTTAAAATATTAATAGAGATAGTGCTGACAAAAGCTGTCCCACTGTTTGCATCTTTTCGCTTTCACTCTCTGTGAACCCTCGCCCGGCCCTCCTCTCTAAAATAAACTGAGCCCCATGTTAATCTATCTCGTCAATGCAGGCAACTTGAGCAACTTTGCAACTTTCACCTAATTTTGCAACTTTCAAAACCCTTTCGCCAAAAACCCCCATCTACAATTTTCAGTCACCCCCCACGAGCACATGGTCGTTTTTAATGCTGGCAAACATCAACCAGCAGCTGAGTTGAAAGGGCACTACTTTAATTTCGCTCAGGGTGGTATTTATACACATATATAGAGCATCTAAAGATATAGCATCTAAAGATGGCATCACAGAATTTAACTATATACTAATTTGTCATAGAAATTTGCAGTTAAATTAAGTTAATCACAGTTCATTTAAATACAACTGATTTCAGCATTGCAGGGTAGCTGCTTTGGAAAGACTGGTTAACAGTTTAGCCTACATGGGTTGCTTGTATGTAACCATTTCATACTTCATAGCAAAAACAGAAAAATGTAAATGAACAACCACAGTTTTGTATTTTGCTCCAAAGCTGCATTTTCATAACAGATGCAGCACTTGCTACAGGCCACCCTCACTGGTCGTTTATAAAACAGCAGAGAACATTACTCATTCACTTTCCCCTGCCGCATTGCCTCAGCCAGTCTAACAGTCGCTGGTTTTTCATGAACAGAAATACGCACCAGCACAAAGACAGACAATATCACTTTTAATATTCTCTACAAAGCAACGCTCGCTGCCTGTGTAGTGTGAAAAGTGTATAACAGGCTTTTTCCTGACAGCCACAGCTTTGTTCCCAGAGCTCGTCACTGAACAGCCAGCCATCCTGATGAAAGCCCAGAGCAGATAACGCCATGAACAGAGGCAGCTTCAGCTTCGCAGCCTGTTTGGCCTCAACTTTCCCCAGACGTGGATAAGGGAGAACCCTGTCATTTGAAACAATGCAACTATAAAGAGAGCTTGCTTGTCGGCCAATTCAAATCTAAGCAGATAAGACTCAAAGAAAGCCCCGTAAACCCCACAAAGCAAGAGGCAGGAGCTGCTGGGGTCTGCATTTAGGAGATTAGCTCGTGTTGTGCCGCAGTTTGAATCCACTTAGTTTCAAATTGTCCCCAAACTAAATGCCGGAGGGAGGGCCACGCTTTGTGGTCTGCTGCTGAACTTGATCCTGTGATTATCACAAAGAGACTCCACTTGGTTTAGTAAGCAACAACACTGATGGCAGGAACTCTGCCATTGCTATCTCAGTTGGATTTCATAGTGTAAACAATATATATTCCCAGGCCCCAAGCAAAGAACAAACACAACAGTCATACAAAAGCAATCCCCCACCCTTCCCATACTTACTGCTTTTGTTGCACTTGACTTTAGAGAGAAGCTTGTGAGCCAGCAGGAGATCTCCACTCTTCACAGCCACCAGCAGATCCTGTTCTTTCCCCATGATTACAGACCTAACACCAGACGCACAAACTGATCACAGGCAGCCGCCAAGGCTTTTTTTCTTGTCTTTTCAGCTTCAGGTAGCTGCTAAATCCCAGCAATGAGGTGAGGCTGGTGAACGCAGGGCTGAGCAGCATCTAGAGGGAACGGCGCATCAGTTGAAGTGGTCGAGGACGTCTTCTTCCTCTTGTCACTGAAGTTTATTTCCATTATCTCTGATCACTGTTTAGCTTCCTGATGATGACCTTGATTAGAAGTTACAGTAAGCTCTGTAGCAGTTTTACTTGCTCGCAGGGCTGAGCGTAATGTTGACAGTCTGTTTTTGACAAACTGGAAGTAGCTGGAACCCAACCTGCCATGACACTGCCAAGTAGAAGGAAAAGGATAGAAAGAACAGAATGAAATCAATTTGAGTTCACAGTAACTTTAAAAAAATACAGCCAATGAAAAGAGCATTACCACACATACCAAAAAATGCACCGTTTCATATTAAAAACCGTCAATTATCAAGAGCTTTCTGAAGATGTTCTGTAGAAACCATCAGCAGTTGGGCCTATTCACTTAGCCAGTGACGTTGAACCACTGAAGAAGAACAGGATGAGCCGACTCTTATCATGGATAACAGTGGTCCCCAACGTTTTTTGCGCCACAGACCGGTTTATGTCCGACAATATTTTCACGGACCGGCATTTAAGGTGTTGCGGATAAATACAACAAAATAAAAACAGTACCGCTACCAAAAAAGAAGATTTATTCATAACACACGGGAAAAGACCCAGGGAAACCGAGTTAACGATAAAAAAAAATAACAATAAAAAAACAATAAAAACCCTGAAAACCATAAATTTCACATCCGAGCCTCAACTCTCGTGGCCCGGTACCAAACAACTCATGGACCGGTACCGGTCCGTGGCCCGGGGGTTGGGGACTGCTGTATTACAACACAGATGTTTACGGTAGTGTTGCAGAGTATGCATTACATCTAAACAGACAGTCAAAGTCAAGCAGTGTCTTCACCAGAGTTATATCCATGCATTCGTTTTCCACCTATTATCTATTTCCAGGTTGCAGATGCAGCATTGTGAGACTTCTTTCTCCCCAGTTACCTGCTCCAGCTTTTATGGGGCCAAGCTAGCTGATCTTTTCCAGTCTAACCAGGTCTACCTCAGGGTCTCTTCTCAGTTCAACATGCCTGAAACACCTTTACCAAGCAAGGAGCCTAGGTCATGGGAAGGCTTGCCATAGCTGGAGGCTGCTGTAGGTTTGTTAAAGGCTTGTTGGAGATGTAGGTTATTGTAGGTGGAGGGCTTGGCAAACCTTCCAGGGAAGTAACCCTCCTGGGGGTGATGGACTCCACAGTAAACTGATCCAAGGCAAGGTGATGCATATGAATCTTTTGAGTCATGCTTAAAGTTTTGCCTTTCATTACATGTGCGAATTAGGTCATACTGGAAAACCACAGTAATACAAGGATGAGTAGAACAGCTAGCTGGAAACGAGTTATAGCAACATATTTTCCCAATTTAGCATGAGAACCTACCAACACTTACTTTTCTCCAAGCCCTTTCCTCTCCTGTCTCTATAGAAATTCAGAATTGAACAACACAATCCAAGCTGCCCTCAAACAGCATCAGTAATATTGTCCTCCTTTTCCAACTGCTCATCACATCAGGAGAGAATTCATGGTCTCTGGGAAATCTAGCTGATGGATTTTTTCCCCTTAGTTGAAATATTTTGACTTGTGTGTAAATGGATTTACCTCTTTGAAGACTATAAAAGTCCAGGGATGTAGCACAACAGATAAACATCAATGAAGACTAATCAAAAGCCCCTAAAACTGCTCAGCTGATACAGGTGCATCATGGTAAGTTAGTAAGTATTTTGTGAAAATTATTGCTGGAAACTTAATAAACAATGACACCATTATTTGATATCCTTTAATATAAAACAATTATCAATCTCTAATTGAAGAGGTTGTCTAATTCAACAGGCAAATAAAATGCAATCCCTTCCAAGCAATCAATAAACGAGTTTCAGTAGTTAAATACAGTCAGGAATAAGCAAGTGACTCAAACTTGACCCAGCATTGGTTTGTTTTCTTTGATCCAGGAAGCCAGGTCCCTCTGGAGTGTGCAACTAATCTCCAACTTTTCCCGTGCAGCAACATGTTCTCCGTTCACTGATAACATCCCCCTGACCTTTAAGAGGAAGCATCTTTTCAGTGAAGCAATGCCAGGCAAAAAATGCCAGGAAAAAGTTGTGTTTTTCTCTTCAAAAACAACCGGCAGGCAGAGCCACTTCAGAACCAATTTGCTCAAAATCACAGATGTGTGGGATAGCAAGTGCAGACTAGGGGGACACAAAATGACCATACAATTGATCTCAGGGAAACATAGAGACAGCCTCCCTGGGTACAGCATTAAACAGGGTTTTTCACTGAGTCAAACAGCGTCCAATTAGATTCTGTCTGTATGAAAAACAAAACAGTTTGAGTCCGGAGGAAGCTGTTTTGGATGAAATAGTGCTCAGCTCACATAATCTCCACATAGTTCAGCTATTTGGATGCAGACTTCTAGGTGATGATGCAGCAGGGTAGCCCAGCAATAGATGGCAATGCATGTTTTGTACTGACATATGGTTTAAAACTAGCCAGGCACCTCTACAGGCAGTAAGCAACTGCACAGTCCCTCACTAACATGAGCAATGCAGAATGTAAACAAGGAAGGCAAAATTGGCATGTTAGCCCGAAGTGGATAGAGAGCTTCCTTCAGTAGGGTTACACTGTAGGTGATCGTGGATGACCAAAGTGACAAGTGACAAATCCTTCAGTTGCACTACACTGTACGAGAAAGTTTTCAGTCTAATTTTCTCTAGTCTGAAAATGCTGACTTTTCAGACTACAGGTATATGTTGTAGACCTAATTTTCTCTGCAATATTCAGCTCAATAGCAAGCAGACCAAACCTATATTGTTCACTGGGTCAATTTCATTTGACATCCCATTGCAGCAAACGGACAAATGCAATATACAAAAAATTGAGAACTTTAGGAAATCCAAACATCGGCAATAGCATCGTATCAGCATCACAAATCCATAACACCCTCTTCCACCACAGTAAAGCACATATGGATGGGAAAAGCCCTGAAAGTTGATGGTTTATGAAAACAAAGTCCTTGCCTACCAGGGAAATTTACTGGAAAACGTCAATAGCTCGTTCAAAGTTATCGTACATGTTCAGCTATTTGCCTGTAAGTGAAAAAAACGGGATCATGCAACTTGTGGACGCATTTTGTTGGGACTGCCGTCTGCTCTCATCATACAAATCTAGTTAGCCAAGTTACCAATCTCAACTGTCAAGGTGTCCCAATTACCGTCCTTCCTACTATAATCCTGTCGTATTTCTATTAACCGAGTCCGTCTCTTTTTAGTCTGCTTATTCACAATGAATAGGTTTAAAGAAGGAAAAAAGGTTCTCACCTGCTGAACTACGGCGCTGTAATAGGATAGCTCACAACCGAGCAAGAAGAGCGCTCAGGGCAGCGCGAGACGGACTTACAGAGTCAAGAGACCCGCGAACACTGACACAACTTCTGGTAGAAACTTTCAAAGTAAAGTTGCGCAACAAGTCTTGGATTCTTGCTACTCAAACTTCCTTTGCTTTTGCTTGTTTTCAATATCAGATGGCACTGAGTTATGTTCAGACCGGAAAATTCAACGTCAGTTCCTGACGCCACTGAGCAATAACCCTTACATTGTCTGGTTTCCACTTTTATATGATTTTATTATGAAGGGAAAATTACACAACTCGATCTAGCGTCCTTCTTAGGTTTGGTTAACTTAACGGAGGTGAGTAACCAGCCTACTGTATGACCATCATATTAAAACAAAGGTTGTTTTTTTTATTAATAATTATGAAAAATAAACATTATTACTATTATTACAAAGCAAAGTTCTCGCTATTATGGAGCCATTTCCCCAATTTATATACTTTAATTGCTTATTCCGACAATATTTTCAGCCCATAGTTTTTTGGGTTTTTTTTTTTACATTTTGTTTTGTTTTTCTTAACGGAATTAAATTTGACTGTTTGTGTGATGGCAGTGTGAGTTAAATCCTCAGACCACTTTTAGTCAGTATTAAGTAAGTCTTGTTAGAAGTGCTGCTTATTTTCCTGGACCCTGCTGGCGTTTCATCGAAACAGAGTTAGAGAGAGCTAGCAAAGGGGTTATGTAGTAGCGACATCTGATGATGAAACACTGGTACTAACATTACTCCTAGTCAAATCCAAGGCGGTGCGATTTTCTGTTACCTCGCTCGGGGTGCAGATTTTTATTTTTTTACAGTCTTGTATAGAAGTCTATTTCGGCCATTAAAAAGAAAAACAAATCCAGAAATGTTAAAAACCAAAAAGGCTAGTCATGATTTACAGAAATTGTCATAATTTGACTTGCATGTTAAAATGATCAGCTAAAATGATCTTCATTATAAAATCAAAAAGGGCAATGGTGAGAGGTTTTCGAAAACTGAAAAGAAAATAAACGCATGACAAATTGTTTAAAATTCTGAGGGAAAAATCTTAGTGATGAGACAAAACATGTAGATGGCAAGATAGAATCCCAAATTGTGAGATGAAAAGAGGAGCTAAAAAGTTATAAAGGATAAGGTCAAAATAAGACGAGAAAAATGATCACATAAGAAGTCCAAAATGTATTCTTTCCTTCCCATTTTCCAAAGCCATCAAGTGGTCTTCGAACAACAGGTTCGGTCAGCCACGCCCACATTTTGTCAGCTTATTAGCCTCCGGAAATAAATAGCTGTATTAGGACGCTTTGAAATTCGTTTACTTCTGTAGGTGCAGGTAACGCCTCATCTCTTCGCGCTCCGTCCAGGTATGTAACACATGCTGAGTTTCAAACATTGCATCCGGGGTCCGTGTATTTCCTGGGCGTTCACTGCATGTCGGTAGAAATGTCTCCCAGAGAGCCTGCTGGTTGCGTTTTTCCATGTCGATGACAGGTGTGGACACCTCCCTTTCTGTTAATTATAGTGTGTCATTGTGCTATACATTAATTTTATATAGAATATAGTATTTAATAAAATTAAAATATAATATTTTTTTCACAACAGAGAAGACTTTCACTGCTGCTTCTCTTGGGTTCTAGTTGCATTTTTATTTATAACATTTTCGTTTTTATCTAAACGATATAAATGTAAATGAGTGACGGCTTTCAGCAGTTTTCAGCTTTGGAAAGGAGACATTTGAAGATCAAATTCAAAAAGGTTGCTTTTGAGCTTTGTATTTGAAAGCCCTGAGTGAATTCATTTGGGACATCTTCCACAAAGTCAATATTTGAACTATTCTTAGTGGAGTTTGTTTTTGTGTGCACGGCCTTGTTAGGATTGTCATGCGGTATTCCCTTTAGGAAAGAAACAGACTAGAGATGAACACAAACTCTTTATTTCCAAGGTCAGCCACTAGGAACCATGCAGACTGATTTGATGAATGTGACTCATCTTACTGGCTGTTCTAACCATGCAAAGTATGAAAAAGTTCTCTTGAGCAGCAAATCAGGACATGGTGCAGATGGGTTTCAATCATTTGAAACCTAAAGTAAGGAAAACTAATTCAAACCGTGTCTAGACAAACTTTTACACAGAACTCTCTGAGAAGCTTCTCCCAGAAAAACAAATGAAACTGTAAAGTTAAAGGAAAGCTTCTCACATCTTTGAGCCGCTGCAGAGGAATGACGAACTGATGCTAACTGTCGTTAACATTTTAGAGGTAATCTGGGAACGAGTAATTTCTTGCTTTTTAAATAGATTAGATTAGATAAAACTTTATTAATCCCTCGGGTGGGTTCCTCCGGGAAATTCTGTTTCCAATACCACAACACCGACAGAAGTTACAGAATGTGCGCATAAATATACCATATCTACACATATATAAATACAGAGACATATATAAATACTGAGTGTACAAAGGGATAAAATAGAATAAATAGGAATAAGAATACAAGGGAATTGCACATTTCAAGTATTGTGAGTCTATTGCACCGCTGGATATTAACAAAAAGTATTGCACAGTGAAAAGGCACTACAGCTCAGTTGTACCCCCCTCCTTTGTCCCCCTGTTTCCCCTCCCTCTCCCCTCCAGAGAGGAGTTAAACAGTTTGATGGCGTGTGGGATAAAGGAGTTTTTAAGTCTGTTGGTTCTTGACTTTGGGAGAAGCAACCTGTCACTGAACA
>VUQG01022154.1:5644-35137 GCA_015106755.1 Etia nguti | reverse complement strand
GTCTGGGGATGTACAAATGGAAACTGGATGAGTGAAAATAGTGGGGGAAGAGATGGCAGCAGTGATGAGAAGGGATGTGGGTTGAATAAATGTTTTTGGACATAGCTGGGATGGGGTGGGGGGCGGCCTCCACAAGAGAGGAGAATGTTTTGCAGACATATTTTAAACTTTCATGGGAATCAGCAGAAACATCCAGTTTCGCTTAAGACATACAGACCATTTACTCTTTCACAGTTTGACTATGCAAAGTTACAAGTTCTTTTCTATATTGCAAATACAGTTGAACCACACTCACATTTATTACAGCGATGAATGATTTGTAGACTATAAAATCACATAAACAGCCTCCTTTTATGGCTTTTGCCGAGCTCTTATTCTAACACAGAACACCGCTGTTAGATGATTACATCCCATGGAAACTATTTCCAAAGATCACACTTAATATTTTGAAGTAATTATTCCAAAAATATCCATGCACAACGACTGCAATTTAGCTAAGGTGTAACTATACTTAAAACTACAGCCAGAAAGCCCATTAACTAAACTGTTTGAGGTTCTTAAAATAGACTGCATGAGTGTGTGTATATATGCATGATTTTTATCTTCTTTGTTATGTTTCGTCCGCTATACTGTGACAGCTGCTGTATAAGGCTGGCTGGCAACACTGATAAATGGCAGAAATCATAGTGATCTTGATTAAATCACAGATTATGCATGAACATACTGGTATATAATCTGGTCTTTAGCAGGTGATAAAAATCAGGTAAATACACATCACAAACCTTGACATATTAGATTGTGTCATTACTTATTAAAAACAAATAACTATGTCAAAATGCTGAAGCACTGGGTGAAAAAAGTCCACGTTTACTGTTTCCACAAAGAATTAAGAGGGTAAGAAACAAGCTGGACCTGATAATCAAATGCACTTCATTGTTTGATCAGCAAGTGTGAACAGTTTGCACAGCTTGTTGGTCTGGTGCACTCAGGTGTTTGTTAAGAAAATGCCAAGGAGGAAAAACATCTTAAAGAAACAATTGCTGCTGCCCATCAGTGTGGGAAGGGTTATAAAATAATTTCCAAATAATTTGAAGTCCATCGTTCTTTAGTGAAAAAAGACTATTCACAAGAGGAAAACATTCAAGGCAGTTGATGATCTTCCCAGGAGTGGAAGTCCAAGCAAATTCACCCCAAGGTCAGACTTTGCAACTGTAATAAACCCAAAAGATACATCTCAGACTCTGCAAGCCTCATTTAGCATGTTAAATGTTAAAGTTCATGACAGCACAATTAGAAAAAGACTGAACAAGTTTGGCTTGTTTGGAAGGGTTGCCAGGAGAAAGTTTCTTCTCTCTAAAAAGAACTTGGCAGCATGGCTTAGGTTTACAAAGTTAAATCTCAACAAACCACAAGACTTCTGGAACAATGGCCTTTGGACAGACAAGACTCAAGTGAAGATGCTTGGCAATAAGGCACAACACCGTCTTTGGAGAAATCGAAACACAGCATATCAGCATAAACACGCCATACTGATTGTTAGCACAGTGGTAGACGGATGATGATTTGGGCTTGTTTTGTGGACGCAAGACCTGGGCACCTTGCACTCACTGAGCTGACAATGTACTCCTCTGTATATTCTACTCTAGAGTCAAATGTCACAACAGGAAATCTACAGCAGAATGGCTGAAAAAGAACAAAGAATAAAGAACAAGAATAAAGGTATTGCAATCGCCCTGTAAAAGCCCTCAGACCTTAGCCTGAAACTGTATGGTGGGAAAGCTGTGCACTAACAATGCCTGCAAACCTGAATAAAATGAATCAACACTGAGAGAGATTTCCTATATGATGCCTGAATGAAGCTATGCGGGAAGGGAAAAAATGCCACTCCTACTGCTCACACAGACAGAGAACCACATAGAAGAGGAAGAAGAGCAGAGGGAAAACACAGGGAATAAGAAGTCAAACCAAGGACAATAACAAATACAAAGTATTGAATTTAGTTTTTATTAATAACCCACAGCCTTTAAAATCTATTGCATTTGCAGATAATTGAGACATATTTTTCCTCTGGAGCTGTGTATTTATGTGTGGACTCATAATACAGACCAATGATTCTTGGAATATCCAGTTAAATTAAATGACATGTGATACATCTTCAACAAGTAATTTGGGTTCTGCAGAACATGTTCCTGGTTTTATGTGTCCTTAGATTTAAGGGTTGCTGATGTCATCATAGACAAATAACTTATTGAAAGAAGCAAAAGAGATAAATGAAACCTGCACAAAGCAGCTCTGCTTTAAACTGGAATTAGTTATGAAAATGGGGCAAAAAAGCATTTAGTGGCAATGAAAGCAATATTGATAGCAGCTTGCAAGGCTCGTGTTTCATTAGCTTGAAATGTTGGCTTTAAAGTAAAACATCAGAATTATGTTCATCTTTTTGCACTAGTAGTTTTGAAACAAAAACTGCTTTCAGATTGCATACGCAATGATTGGTCTTGATTTGGAGAGACAAGAATTGGTAGACAATAAATTGAGGGTATTATTTGCACTTAAATTCAGCTCTCAGACAACAAGAGAAGGACAACCTCTAACAATAGTAAGAAATCTCCCTGCTATTAGGCATTAGCCTGTGTAGATACATAAAACATGATGATCAGCATTAAGTTCTACAAAGCAAGATCAAAGGAACCCAGCACTTTTCTTGTAAAAACGCCTCTTCTTCATCACAGCATGTTTCCTTGTTTCTTGATCCTCCCCCATCTGCCTATCATTGGCAGAGCAGTCTTGTAATGTGGACAGACAGATGAACAGCTGTGGTATGTTTGGACAGTGCTGGCCTCCACAATATGGTCTCTTTGGTAGCAGAAGGAAGTGTAAGAGAGGTTCTGTGAGCACTTTTAGCAACATCAGGATTAAGTCGGATGTTTACCATGTCACAACAGAAGGTGATGGTGAAGTGAAAGTGATTATTTTTCTTCTTTTCTATCTGTGTTGGACTGTCTGCAGACAAAGCAGCATGTTATTTTCGTCACCCTGCCATGCAACGTTTGCCAAAAACCTAAAGTTTGTGAATGTCACATTTTCCCACATTGCCTCAAACTCATAAATATCCATAAACTATGTATCCATGTAGCTCATCCCAGCTATAAGGGGTAACATAGAGAGGCAAGCATTCATTCACACTCATTCACATTCACATTATGGCCAAATTTGAAGTATCAGAGCCTGACATACCAAGTGTGTCTTTGGATTGTTCGAGGAAACCCATGCAGGCACAGCGATAATATGCTAACCCCATACAAAGGGCTAAAACCCACAACTTCCTTGCTGCAAGGTGATAATGCAAGTCAAGGCTTCACTGTGTTTCCAATAACCAGGATTAAAAGCGAAAAGAGACTTTATTATTATTGTCACGTACAAATTGCTGTATTTTGTGGGGCACGATAATTCTTCAGATACCTACATATAATAGTCAGTGATCCAGATTCTGATATACATATATTTATATTTATTTGTTATCAAAAGCTGACACCCTTCTCCCTCTGCTGCACTACGCAGACTCTACCCCTCACTCCCAAAAGTTTATTTTCCTTCCACAGATCTAGCATGTGCTATTGTGTCATTAGCTAAATCAAATTTACTCTTTGAAGGGGTCATGTTGAAGATTTTTTTCTATTTCATGCTTAATTTTAGTTACTGAAAGGGCCATTACATCAGAAAAACGAGTGGAAACACTGAAACCAGAGCGTTAACACAGTGGAGAATTCATTACTGGTCTCGGGCTGATGCAACTTTTGAATGTTTAAGGTGATTGAAACCATTTTAAGTTAAATGTAAGACAGTTGAGAGCCAGAGAACATCTGGGTGTACTCAGTGCAGTACATAATATAGCCTGCAGCTCCTTGCTATACTTGAGTAAGAATAGCCCATTCTTTCATTTTCCTCGACACAGAATAGCTTTGCAACACAAAAATTCAACCAGGAGATGACAAGCACCACAAATTTCTGGAAACAAAGCTAGTTCAGAATGGCTCATTTAGTCAAAATGAGATTTTTATCTATATTTGATGGCATGGCTCTAGGCAGTGGCGATTCTAGAGTCTGTTGGGGGGCATCTCCAGCCAACGCTCATCACCATTATCTTATAAATAAGCTGACACAAGCTTCAACAACAAGAGCTTTAAAAGAAGTAAATGCAGACCTATATACGGACAGGCAGAATGAAAACTTATAGAGGACATTTAATGAAATAATCCAGAAGATACTGCGTCCAAAAAGTACAAAAATCCAGAAAGTTTAGGAAAATCATGAGAACAGGATACCAAACCAACCAGAAACATGATGGGAGATGACAAAGCACCGCCAGCAACAAAGGACTGACCGGGTTAAAGCACACACACTGAGGGAAAACGGGAACTGGAGACAGATGCAAGGAACAATTGTAGAAAATAAGATGAGGGAAAAAAAGACAAATAACTATCTAAATAAAACTTGAAGTAAAAATTGATAACTAAATGGTACAAGAGACACTAATGAAATTAATACGGTGGAAGAGACACGAGAGTATGGTACTAAACTTTTAATAACCAAAAACTGAGAACAGGACTAAACAGCAAAATACATAAAGAACAATATAACTTAATCTATAATCGCAGTTAAAAAAATTGAGAGATGGCAGACACAGCAAGCCAAAAGTGAGGAAACAAGCTTCAAGCCACCTTACAGAAAAGAGGGAGCGGTTAATGAGAGCAGATTAGACATTAAATAAGTCACATTGAGGACATGTGTAAGTTATTATATAAAAATACAGTGCGGCAATGTGAACTTTTATTTCTTTTATAAAATGTTCTGTTCTATTTGAATTCAATCTATACTTGATGTTAAGAAGAACTCATCTTTACTGCAGAGGAGCAGAGGGAGCAGAGATTCTTAGGTCAATGCAATTCTGCTTGGAACAAACTACAAAGATGTTCCTTTTACTCTTTCCAGAATGCTGTCACTTTTGGTTTGCTTCTTGTGCAGCTGTGAAATAAAGTAATGTGGAATGAGAGCATATTATGGTTCGCAAATTATTTGAGGCATAGTCGTAGAAATATTCAGACTGAGCTGATATAGAAAGTCAGGTAAAGTTTGGGCACATGTGAGCTGTCAGAATCTCAGGATTTTCTTCAACATTTTCAGTCAAGTCAAGTTATAAATCTAAGGGCAAGTCAACCAAAATAAACTAAGGATGAAGCATTTCAAATGGAAATAAAACCCCAGCAAATAAAAAAGTCTGTGATATTTTCAGATTCACAGCTCAGTGTAAAGGGCTTTTAAAAACAACACACCAAAGCAGTAATTAACCAGAGTCCTTCTAATTAAAACAGTTTCATATGCTGAAATTGCTTTACACAACAACACTGAAATTTATTTTGACATCTTGAAGAAGTTATGGAATTGGCCTTGATATCTCCAAAACAGAGCCTTTTGTGGTTTGTGGAAAACTGTTCCACTGCTTTTCCCAGTTTTCCCCCTATATGGAATATTAAATGGCAACACAGCCAATATCAGCATTGTTGTCTTAATCTTTTAAATATAAAAATAGAAAACATAGAACAAAGTGGACTACTAATACAGACTACGATCAATGATAGAAACATTTGGAGCCAGTCAGAGTTGTATTTAAATATGATTTACTCTGGATGCTCCTGCTTTTATCTCTGTTGGGGAAAGATATATAGCACAACAAGATGCATCTGGCCCCAGCTTACACAAACTATTTCAAACTCCTTATTATGTGCAAGGGTCTTTCTTAGCACCACTCAACTGGCAGCTTCCTTAGAAGGGGGTAAAATGATTTGTGCAGATTATTTTTAAATGAATATATCTATATTTTTTCTCAGCACTGAAACACTGAGCTTCCCTGGGATAATGTTGGCATGGTAGAGGAAATTTCCGGTCCTGGATAACTTGCCCTGGTGACCTCATGGTGCACTCCACACAGGGAGTGCAACTATGTTGCCTAAGGGATAGTATGTCTTTAGTTTAAGCTTTTGTCAGGTTGACTAAAGTTTGCATTGCCTTTGTTCAAACCCCATTTTATAATCTTTGGTCCTGAGGGAAAACAGAAAGGAAGATAAGTCGGATAACCATGCCTGCCTCTCTGGCTTGTTATTTTATCTCATTGGAGGAAAGAGCTGAAATGATGGTAACAACTCTGAAATGAGATATGGCCATTAGGCGCATTAGAAAGCATGCTGGTTTACTTTGGGACTTTTATTAGAACTCAGTGTGATTATTTTATTATTATGTCCAGTCTGGTTTTTATTCAGTTGTGCCTACCTAATAGTGATATGTATCAACTCCTCAAGTAGTAGATGGAAATAATTGCAGTAGCTAATCTAAAAAAAATAATCAAAAGTCTTTAGCCACCCCTCATTTCTTTTTTGCTTCCAGACTCTTGATCTTGGGCTCCAGACTCTTGGCTTTGAGCAATAGGGGTCAAACTGTCAAAACAGCTTGACCTGTTTTTGCACCAACAAGGTGATTCCCAGAGAGCTATTAGCTAAAAACTTGGTGTAACCTTAGTTTTGGCACATGTATTTACTTCTAGTCACACTGAAGTTGTGTAGATTCTAAAATAAATGTATGCTTCATAATATGTTTTGCACTATTATTTTATGATTTTTACATATCCTAGATTATTATATAATTATTTACTTCACTATCATTTACCTCACCTTATTAATTTATGTGTAACATTTAGGGTATTTATTATGGCACCTTTTAAGAAGTAATTTTGGTTCCTAACTAGCAGTGCCTACAGTGAGACTGTTTTTAAAGATTCGACATGCTTTGAGTGTCAGTTGGGAAGACACCGGAGTAAAGGTTAAGTAGACACTGTCCTGCCCTGTTGGTATTTATATGATACTTTTAAGAGAAACTGTAGCCCACCATACACCCACAGCCCACACAGAATACTAATGCAACCAGAAATGACGGATACACTGGCATATCCCAGGGTGGTGAGCATACTTAGAAAAACAGGAGAGTGAACAAATTGAGGATTAAAGAGAGGAATTGTCAGGTCTAACACCCATCTACAACAGATGAACAGTATTTAAAAGTGAGGGGAAAAAATCCAGCACAGACCTGACACAGAACCTGAGAAATGCATCTGGCCCTTTAACGGATCCAGCTGCCGTTCACCGAAGCCTCATCAGAAAATGGTCTCAGTCGGAGGCTGGCTGTCAAGAGAAAAAAAGGGAGAAAGGATGAGTTATGAATCACACAGTGAAGTAAATTAGTGGCAATATGTCTTATGGATAGTTGAATCCAAATTTAAGTTTCTGGTTCAAGTCAGTGTCAACATTTTGTGGAGGAGGTCAAAAGAGAGGTACAACATTGTCCACAGCCATCTGTAAAGGCCCCAATACGTATTGGGGATCTTGTCAAAAATGATGGAATAATGAACACAGAAAAGTACCAGCAGATTTTGATCCACATGTAATACAATCTGGAAAGCGTCTGTTTGGCAGTGGCTTCATTTTTCATCAGGCTGTGTTAAAAAATTTAGATGGTCATACCAAATATTGACTTTAAAGCTCATTGGAATTGTACAAACTCTGGTTTTGCATTATATACTGTATCTCTTTGCATGCTTTCAATAAATCACCTATTCCCCATTTTCTGAGCAAAATCTAAAGAAATGGGGGTGGCTCAAGAATTTTGCACAGTGCTGTACGTAAAAACATATCATCTTGAATTCAATACAAGGCACAATGTTGTTTGTGAAACTGATGTGTTTGATTTTTATTACACATTTTTTTGTTGCTATTGACCTTTTGGCAGAACACAGAATAACGAATAGAAAAGACACAGAAAAGAATGTATATTTAGAATAGTTATGATTAAGAATAATAATTTCTCTAGTTTTATCTCTGGATTTGGTCTCCACCAAATCCACGGTATAAAATAAGGCTCTTTCCTGCTAAATCTTCCACTGTGTTCTATAGCTAGTGGTTAAAGCTAGGCGTAAGCTAGCGGCTAACCGCCTACCATTTGGGTATAGCATACCAACTGAGCTACGCAGCTAGATGGCTCACAACGTCACAGTATTCATTTTTCAAATAAACAATGAACAGAGGAGCATGAGGCCTGCAGCCCATAAATGCTGTCAGTAGTCATTATTCACCTTGCTCTCAGGAATACTTTAGGGATGAACCATGGTTTAGAGTTATATTGAGAGCTGCAACATACTGCCATGGAGACAGTGCTCATATTTGTCTGGAATTATCCACCGCCGAGGGTTTAAACCAACACTGTCACTTATTTAATAATCATTGCCAAATTCCAGAAAATATTACTTACAGTTCATCATGATGTGATTCACATCTGCCGTGGCTCTCAGAATGACAAATTGTGACAGCAGCTGATGAAGAAAATATATCCAAACAATCTCCTTTCCATCCTCCTGTTAGCCTCGATTAATGGTCACTATTACCCTAAACGCAGTTACAGCTAAGCAATGTCTTAATCGCCGGAGAGCACTGAGCCGAAGGCAGTTGTGTTATTGCCTTATTGATGTCTATTTGTTTCTTCTATTCTCGGTCCAAACTTCATTTGTCTGTTTGCAAAATGTTATGATTTTTAATCCACAATGACATCCAGAGAAACACTGTCACAGACACCCAGTTAATTACCCACATGAGAGCAAAAAGTATAAGAATGACTCTTTTTATTTCTTCGAGTCAGTGTTTTTCTCTCTATTTCACGGACTAAAACAGCTATATTCCACCATTCTGGCATCTTTTACTTCCTTAAACTGCTCTTCAGGTACAATAAAGCAGGAGGAGAGTGTAAAAAGGCAGGAGAAGAAAAGTGAAGAAGAAAAGCGGAAGCGGCTGAAAAATGACAACGCAAAACAAATGAATCACCTAAAGGAGTGGAAAGAGGAGGAAAGGGGCATGTAAACAGTGAGGAAATAAAGAAGGGGGAAAAAGAAGGTGACGTGATTTCCAGGGCAAAGGAGTTATTAATGCTTGTTGTCTTTGAAGTGAGCAATTACCTGTGGAGTGTGTGTTGAATCACTGCTGTACACTGACAGAGTGTAACAGAAGGGATTCAGTGTGCACCGCTTTGATTAAAATTGGATCTACATTTATAGCCAGAGCAGATGGAGATGCAGGGTCATCTGGTTTGTCTAAATAGTTGCATCCACATGAACAGTGTGTACATGTGTTGCTTCAGCATGCTTCCAGATTGTTATGGATTGCGGCCAGGTAGACAAGCATGGGACTCTGAGAAAAAAGATTCAGAGGGAGTTAGACAGACAGACAGAACCAAGGTCAAATAAAGTCAGGCAATAAAAATGAGAAGAGGAGAGCAGAGTTAAGTGACTAAATATGCAGGTTATGTCTCATAGGTGGTACAATACTAAAAGCTTACCAAGATCTCTGATGTTGTTGCAAGGAAAACAATGTCCAGTATGTGTCCTTGTGCAACTCTTCAGTTACTTTCAGTGCTCCTGCTTCTTTGTGTATCTTTCACACCCCCATTTTCCAGGGGAAAAGTCTGAATGAAATTCACCTTTAATTTCATTTGAATGAGGAGAGATCATTTGGAAGGATTAAATGTAATTAATCAGTGTATTAGACTCCAGTAGGAGATGAGTTGCACAAAGGACAGTCTGAAAGGGAGAATGACAGAGAGCATAGATTTAAACCATGCAGTGTGGAGGCTGATTGGTTCAAAGCAGGCACGCAAGCAGATGACTGGAGCAGAATATTGAGATAGACAGCGTGGGAAAGTGGTAGTAATATAAAGAACAGACTAGCAGCTGAACACCCGGAAAAGCAGGTAGATGAGCGATTACAGATCTTAATTGTTGAACTTACACATAAGCTTCATTAGAAAGCTGTTTTTGTGTGGCTAAGCAAAAGGTCCCAAATAGAATTAATTAATTTAGATGAATTTCTTCATTGATTTAAGCCTTCAGTTCCCATTTACTCCTGTACAGAATCGAAAAGAAATATCTAGAGTTATTTTATAAGCTTTGTTTTGCTTTGTTTTTTTAAGCCATCTATTATAACTGCTTTATTATTAGAGCTATAACCAAGTATAAACACAACTTGTAGCTGCCTTGTCTAATAAAATTAAATACTCACACATTTTGCTTTCATCAAAGATTATTTTGGAACTTTATACACTGTTTGGCGATTGTAAAAAAGTTTTAAATGGATGCAGTGGCTTCTCAGGTTGACCTGGCTCTCAAAGAATGTTTGAGATATTTTAACAGGGCACACATCCTTCATCTCCCCACTGGCAGCACAGCTGGCCTGGCACACAAACAGACCTTCTCATTCCTGGGTATTAACAAACACACACTCAGGCAAAGGTTTTCTGACTGTCCTGTATGCCTGCTTTTGTGCATGTGTGTGTATATAATTAGCTTCAGTGTATGTTCATTTACCACTGTTAAGTAGACAGGTTATATAGCCTTTTGAGAAACTAAAAACACTTAGCATGTCCCCATACCTTCTGTCTTGCATACTAAAAATAAGTGTTCTGTTATAAGTGCCCCCAGGCCTTTTGAAGTGTTTGGCAGTAAACAATCCCTTTAAGAAGCTGCAGAATGGTGGTCCTAATATGGAACTGTTCCACTCAGTGTTGATCTAGAGACCAGAAGTGCTGAGCAGTATGTTGACTATCAGGGATTACTTGTCTCCTACTAAATTAAACTTCACAGATCAACAAAACACTATTCTGTTTTGTTTTTTTTATTACACATGTTTGCAACAAATTGCAAAGTTTGTCAAGCCACTATGTTTACTATTTAACAAAAATGTCAATGTTTGTCAAAGAAATTATTAAAAATGTGCGTGTAGTCTTGTGTTACAAAATTGCTAAAGCAAAAAATACTCTGTTTATACAGCCACTACAGTCCTGGGTTGCATGTGAGAATGTAGAGGCCCACTGCAGTAATATCAGAGTTTAAATAGTCTTTACCCTCCGAACTCCCTACTGCAAAGTTTGTGTGCACAGTCATTTTTTCTGATGTGAGAATTGTGCTGGAGAAGTGTAAGTTTCTTATTTTGTTGCATATGTATCACATTCACCTTTCAGATCATCAAACAAATTTTAATGTTAGACAAAGATGATAAGATGATAATGCAGAATGCAGTTTTTAAATGATGGTTTTATTTATTAAGATCTCAAAAAACAATACTGTAGTAAACATGGCAGACCAGTCCACAATTCAAAGCTTTTCAGCATGATTGTGGATGCCGCTCAGGTGCGTCCACCTCCCCTGCAGCGGCTCCGCAGACCATGCCCCGCCACAAATATATTATACCGGAATCTAATGAAATTCAAGAACAGATGAGAGACAAAATTATTGACATCTATGAGTCTGGAAGGGGTTATAAAGCTATTTGTGAGGTTTTAGGTCTTTGGTGAACCATGGCGAGAGCTGTTATCCACAAATGGAAAAAACTTGGAACAGTGGTAAATCTTCCCATGAGTGGCCGGCCTACAAAGATAATTCCAAGAGCTCATCGATGACTCATGTAGGGGGTCACAAAAGAACCCAGAACAATATCTGAAGAACTGCAGGCCTCAGTTGCCTCAGTTAAGGTCAGTGTTCATGATTCAACAATTAGAAATAGACTGGGCAAAAATGACATCCATGGCAGAGTTCCGAGGAGAAAACCACTCGTGACCAAAAATAACGATGCAACAAGAGTTTGGGGAAAATATTCTGTGGACCAATGAGGCAAAAGTTGAACTTTTTAGAAGGTTTGAGTCCCATTACATCTGGTGTAAAACTAATATAGCATTTTATAAAAACACCATCATACCAGTAGCAAAGCATGGTGATGGTAGTGTTATAGTCTGGGGCTGCTTTGCTGCTTCAGGGCCTGGATGACTTGCTATTTTTAGAACCATGAATTCTGCTCTCTACCATAAATTCATGGTTCAAGTACTTTAACACACTGGCTACAATTTTAATGTAAGAATCGTGCTAGACTTAGAAGTCACAACACGTTCTCACTCCCACAGCGTAACATACTACGCTATGTGACGAATTGTCGGTATGTTACGCTTTCGGCCACCCAACACGTTCCTATGTTACGCGTTCGAAAAAGGGGGAAACATGAGAACCATTTGGACTGAATCTGCACATGTACATTTATTTTACTTTCTCATCATGAATCGCTTTGGAAAACACTATCTAACACAACTAAGGTTGTGGTTAAGGTTAGGGATAAGATGAAGGTTTGGGTTAAGATTAAGGTTAGGGTTAGGGCTGGAATACACGGCTGGAACGTGTGTTACCGCCGGGAGCATCATTCTGTTGGATTCCATCCACAACCCGCCATGCATCATAGGGACGTGGAAGGTTACCTTTCGCTTTCCCATGGGACGCCTCGGGACATGACAAATCGTCAGTATGTTATGTGTCGGGAGTGAGAACGGTCTCAGAAGTTAAGATGGAGCAGCTTTACTTGTGGTCGGGATTCTTGCAGAATTTGCAAGACAGTGTTAGAAGAGAACCCATCTTGAAACGAAGTTATGTGTTTAGAGCTGAACTGCTGCAGGTTCTTACCATTTAGCAACCTGTAGAATATATTGGCTTGCTTGCTTTTTATGCACAAATGCAGAATCATCTGATTATATACTAAAGACACAGCTGGAAACACAAACTGCTGGTTAATTTTCTTGAATCCTTAGATTGCAGCTTGTTTATCCTCTTTGATGCACTCTGCACCCAATGTTTCACTGCTGATTCATTAAAAATAGAAGATCCATTCAGTCACCTGTTAGTGAAAGTACCTGCCCTTTGTTAAATAGTTTCCAAAGACAATTTCTCACATGGTTCTTTGTAACAAGCAATCTGATATGACAGATTAATCGGTGCATGAACGTCAGCCAAATGTAATGGCAATCAGTTACGGGGAGTACAAAGCACAAATGTTAAGGTGCTGGTACTTAAACCCATACTGCGAGGACATAGTATAAAACTCCAAATGAGCTCTGGTTACATCTCTTGTGCTGTTGTATCCTAAATTGATGCAATCCAGGTGTGAGTGGCAAACTGTTTGCAAAACCTTGTGAAACCACAAGCTCTGCTTGAAGATGTATGTAACGTATTCCAAGGACTAATAACAAAAGAGTGCTCTACCACTGAAGCAGATGTTGGAGGTGGACCAAAGTTATTTTGGAACAAGCCTGTAAAGATTTAAGGTAAATCTAGAAGGTTCTTTCTTCCTTTAGTAGCACAACAAAAAAAAGAAAAAGACAGACAGGCTGGCACACTGGTGTTTGCATTGGTGGGTGAGTGCATGATATCACAAGATCTCTCTCACATCAGGCCAGTTAGCAGCACATCTTGGGGTAAGTCCACTGCTTCAACACAGGGAATCAGTGCAGGGTTGGAGCCCTCCCACACATGTGTGTGTGTGTGTGTGTTTGTGTGTGTGTGTGTGTGTGTGTGTGTAATGCTAAACTAGACAAAGCCTTGTAGCTCCTTCGAGAATCAGTTTTACATTGCTTGCAGTCTCTCTCTCTCTCTCGCTCTCTGTGTCTCTCTCTTCACACTTTCAGTACAATCTAGCTGAGTGGGTGAAAAGCAAGGAGTTCATGAGAGAGAGAGGGAAGGGGAGAGAGAGAGCGAGAGCAAGTGCAAGAGAGAGAGAGAGAGAGAGAGAGAGAGAGAGCAGCCACTCGTTTGTCCTCACTCCAGGCTCTAAGTTTACAGGCAGCCAGGCAGATTTTCTTGGCTTGGATGCAGCGCTCATGACAGGATTAGGAGCCTGGGATACAGGATCGACCGGAGATCTGCAGGTCCTAGTGGACGAGCCCAGGTCAGATTCTCACCCTCCACAGGTAGGAAAAAAAAAACAGTGCATCAGACCTTTCTACCTGCATATATAGAAATTTGCAACTGTGGGATCGTGCAAAGTATATTTCTTGATAACAAAATCTGATTCCCCAAGTGTTAACAAAAGGTCACAGTGAACCAGTTAAATCATAAAGTACAAGGGTGCAAAGTTGCAGAGTATGTAGCAATAAAATGTACCAAAGTGTTGACTTTTAATTTTAACAGACATATATCACTTCCCCTTTGTTTTAACTCCTTTGTTCTTTAGAAATGACAGGCATGTTTAGAGGCGTGCACTAACAATGAATGAAAAAACTCTGCCAACTTACTAAAGGATTGATAGTAAGAGAGTCAAAGACAAGTTTTGGCAAATGGAGAAGCAAAACTGAAATTTTGGATTCAGTGTCGGGCTCTAACTCAGTAACAACTCATCACAAATGTGAAGCTGTGAAAGGGGAGAACTGAGCAACACACAAGTGTGCGGAACATGCAAAATGCAATTAAAACTCATAAACAGGGAGGAGATAAGAAAAAATATTTGTTTTTTAAAATAATTTCAGCAAAGCTCACTCTTGTTTCTTGCTCTGTATTTGTTGAATTGCTGAAGTAAGCATTCTTTCCACTAAAAACTTTTTAGCTGGAAGTGCTGAAGAGGTGCCAAGTTTATTTTAAAATGTGTGTGTGGGCGGATGGGGATCATTGTTGCCAGAGATCAATTTTGAAATCTCTACAAAAGCAGATAAATACTGCAAAAGCAGCAACAGAGAAAAAAAAAACAGGAGCAGAACAGCCAAGTTCTCATTTCAGATGCTTCCTTCTTATGTTATGTAACTGGCTGGTGGTCCCGCTCACACTGCTGCGACAGATGGAGCCGAGCACCACTTCTGCCAGGGAAAGAGGTGAATTTCTTGTCTTGGACCCTCTTTGCACTGTAAGGAAGAAATTATAGATAGCCACGCCCTCTTAACAACTTCATGTTCATTGAACGCACCCGGTTCTCTGTCTGGTTAAAAATGAAGAAGCACTGCAAGAGATTTCAAGGAAATGGCAAAAAACATTCACATTTTCAGAAAGTTTGATGTTAGAATATTATAAAGGATCCACAGACTGCTGCACAGATTGTGGTGTTTTCTCGCAGGTTGCTTAGGTCTCTATGGATATATTTGCGCATGTCCTTGCAGCAATATGTACACACAGATTTACATGCCCTCTTTTAACTGAAATTCCAAACTTATGCTTGGGAGCGGGAGCAGCGTGTGGTTTCACTCTGGAATTCTTCAGGGAGAAAAGGAGGGAAGAGAAACTTGGTAAACTTGCAGGTTTACTCTGATTACAAAGTGCATCAGTGCCTTTTACTTAAACTTCTTCCTTCTCAGTCTTGTTGCAGTTACATTTAAATAGAGCACGCTGGGGTAAGAACACGAGTGGACTCTGCTTGTCTTTACCGCTCAGATGTGTCTGGCACTAAACCAAAGCTGGGTGGTGGGGGAAGGCATTGTGCATGCGTTTGAACTCTGTTAAACATCTTGTGTCAGCTTTTTAACTCCCTTTTAAAAAAAGTAGACACTGAAGGTTGAGAACATAAAAATACTATGTTACCAAACACTGCAAAATACTGCATAATTATAAGATAAAGCACCT
This sequence comes from Etia nguti, assembly GCA_015106755.1. Classification (NCBI taxonomy): domain Eukaryota; kingdom Metazoa; phylum Chordata; class Actinopteri; order Cichliformes; family Cichlidae; genus Etia; species Etia nguti. Next base: position 19,629 of record VUQG01022154.1, on the reverse strand, counting down.
CCCCTGCTCTTTGTTTTTTTAGGATGGGTGGTGGTGGTAGGGTAATTACTCCATAATCTTTACTTAAAGCTGGCCATTTGTTCAGTACAGGAGTTCCACAGATGCAGCTGGACGCTGGCCTCTCTCAAAGGGGACCAACTGCTGATTTTTGACATGCTTTTGCACGTGTTTGGATTTCAAAGTGTTCTAGAAAGCTGTGCCTCGTGGGTCTTGCAGGGGGAAGACACAAAGACAGGCAAAATGGCTCGTTTCTGTCAGAAAAGTCCTCCTTCTGCTGTTTGTTTTTGTGAGCGGGGGCACCTCTGACCCTCTCCGAAACACTCAAGCGTTCATTTTCTGTCTCCAAACATTTCTTTCAGAGCACTCTCAGTTTTCCTCCACTGCAGAAATGAACTTGTATGGTTTCAATTAGGCTCTCAGGGACGTGTGAGGGTTCTCTCTTGAATGCTTTCTACATGCGCAGCATGTCTGTCTCTGTTACTGTCTCATCCTCTCCTTTAGCGTTATGGGTTTATTATTAGACTTCCCTCCCACTTCTGTTTTCTATACATTCCCACTGTCTGCACTTTTATTCTTTCCCTGTCTCCATCTCTGTCTGTTTGGAGTAGCTTGTTGGTACGTCTGTTAAACAGTTGCACTTGGGCACACGTGCAGGAGAGGTAACCCAAAGGAAACAAAGCATGGTCACTGTATTGGGAGGCTTTCCAGTGTATTAAAGAAAAAAAGTCACCTATCACATATAAGCTCACTCCTTGTCCATGCTCTCCAATTTTCTGTCTTTTTTTCTTCTCTTATTAACTGCCTGACTTACCAATTGATGGCTTCCGTGTGCATGCGACTTGGATGGAATTTTTACATTTCGTATTAGTAGCTAAGCAGGAAAACCTCATTCTTGTTTTTACAGCCTCCCCTTCTTGTTCTCACTTCTCTCTCTAACACAGTGGCCCTTGTGTTTCTGAACTGTTTCCCCTGGCGGTCTGAACTCTTTCCATACCAAGTGGCCCGTCCACTGTTACTGGAGCACCAAGATCCTCTGTGGTCGACCAGCGCAGGTAGCCACTGTGCAGTCTCAAGGCTTTGCTGGCGATATACTGTTACACTAATCACTACAATTTTCAGGGTTTTCTTTTTAGCTTTATAGCTACACCCTGCTTCATCATCAGCCTGGAAGTCATTGAAGTGCTTTTGACTTGTCTTTTCTTCATTTGTAAACCAGCAACAGCACTCTATCCTGATTATGTAATATCCCTGCAGTCATCGAGAGGTCACTGGTGGTCTGTGCTTTGACCCACAGATATAATCTGACTAGATCTATTACACGGGCACCTTTTGCTGTTGCGGTTTTCCCCCAGCTGGCCAGGGTTTAACCAAAAGGCTTTCTTCTTTGTTCTTGGCTTAACAAAAGCAGTGACACTTAAAACCAAACAAAAAATATCTCCTCTTTGCCAGCAGGAATTTCCTTTTAACTGACGTCACTTTTTTTTTGGTAACTTTAATTTTGCCTTTAGGAGTTGTACTTTCTTCCTGCGGTTTCTATTTAGTCTGAAACATCTTTTGCATCTGGTTTTCAAATAAGCAAGCAGCCACCATCTGTATTTGTCCAAACTGCAGTCAGTGCCTCTTCTTCTCTAACCCCCTCTTCCTGACGTAGGTGGTATGCGATGGTGTTAGAGGCCAACCTGTCTGCTCTGGTCTACTGAGGCCAAATGGCCCATTTGAGCCCACACAGACAATTCAGAAAACATACACAGATACTCAAAGAGAGAGCATGCTCAGGCATATGTCTACGGGTGCCTGTTGTATGCATTTCTCTCTCTTTGTGTCTCTCACTGTCATAAGAGATGTTCTTGCGTTGATTGTGTTGATGTTGCTTACATTACTATCTGCTTCATTATCCAGTACTCACAGCCCTAAATTATGTGTATGTTTTGTGCAGTATGGGTATTACTGTACATATAGTCAATGAATCACATAGTGATCATATAAAATCACATACACATACAATCATATAGTCACTTTGTCTGCATACAGAAGATTTTGTATTTAAAGATATACTCACAAGACACTCAGTTTGCTAGTATCCTTTAGTCTTTGGATGTACTTTAACTCTTCATGGCATCAATTCAACAAGGTGCTGAAAACATTTTGCAGAGATTTTGGTCCATGTTGACATGATAGCATCACACAGTTTTTGCAGATTTGTCAACTGCACATCTGTTATTCAAATCTTCCGCCACATCCCAGTGGTACTCTATTGAATTGAGATCTGATAACTGTGGTAGGCCATTTGAGTACAGTGAACCCAATGTCATGGTCCACAAACCAGTTCGAGATGAAATGTAGACGTAGTACATTTTTTGAGTTACGGTTGCCTTCCTATAAGAGTGATAGTTCTCCTCTGAAATCAACAAGGCACTTTTTTGCCACTTACTGCATATTTTCCCTGTTTTTCGGGCTGATCCACAAATCAGCAGTTTCTGACATGCTCAGACCAGCCTGTCTGGCCCTAACAAGCATGCTACGTTCAAAGCCACTTAAATGTCCCTTTTTCCAACCATTCTGATGCTTGGTTTGAATGTCGGCAGGCCAGCTAGACCATGTCTACATGCCTAAATGGATTCAATTCCTCCTGTGCGAATGGCTGGTTAGTAATTTGTGTTAACAAGCAGCACAACAGGTGTACCTGACAAAGTGACTGGTCAGTGTAGCATAATTGGTAAAAACCAACCTGAAGAGCACGTCATAGAAAAATGTAAGAGAGATTGTACTGTAGAAATGGATGACTTTTTCTGCCTTAATTCCTGTCCAAAAATCAAGCTACTTTTAATTGGTGCTTAGCTGGGGTCAGTATACACTCAGCTTGGGTCTGGAGATCTTTCACTTATTGCTTTATTATAACACGTTACTTTGGTAGGTGCTCGGAGGAATTTGATGTTGTGTTCTCAACAGTGCGGAGTTGTCTCTGGCCAGGGTCCAGTTTGCACTTCACTGTCACTTTGTTGTTGTTCTGTGAAATATTTTATGATTCATATGTGCAAATCTCCACACCCTCTAACAACATCCTATCTCACGCGCAAACTAAAATCGGACAATTGTTGCAATGCATATTAAAATCCTATTTGATTTTCATGTCCATCATATGCTTTTTGCATATAATTAGAGAATGCTTAAAAACTGAGACTGCAACAACACAAATAATGTGACTGTTTGATTAGTAACTCTAATGCCAATACTGAAGTTAGGAATGGTTGTGCATTCACGGCATCACAGATGTATGAACGTAATATGAATGTTATAATCTGTTACTTTTTGATGTGTTACACCGAGCGCTGCTCATAAAATGACATAGCGTAAAAAATAAGAGCACTTTGCATAAGGCACATTAAAAGCTGGTTCACCAGAGAAACAATATATTCAGTTAGATAATTTCTAAGTCAACACTCCCTGCACACTGTCCCCAAAATAAATTCCTAAGACTTAGGTATTTATTCAGCGGTTTGTTTTCATTTGTGTCGACAACTTCAAGCTCTTTTGCTCATCTTAAGACTGAATGGATAAGTTGTTTTGTTAAAATGTTATTGGCGTCTTTGAAAAATAAATCCCTCACAACTGAGCCAGAAATGCAAAAAGTAATTAGCAACAAGAAAACCCCCCCTCAAAGAACATACTGTATCTCTATCATTGTGAAGTCACCCGAGACATTTAAATGTCACTCTTGCTAGCGGGCAGGACTTTTGCTGAATTTGTGGATAAAACTGTGTTCCAGACAGGGCACAGACATGACACTATCCACACAAAAATTATGAAGAAAAATGAAATATGATTAAGATCTCTGAGGCACAAGAAAGGACTCGGATTCTTTGCACAGGTTTATTTTCACGCAGTCAAACTCAGGGACATGTTGCTACCACATTTTATGTCTAGACCAAACTCTATTCTGGTTCAGGACAGATGTTATAGTGGCAGGAAAACAGTCTGTGTGATATTTAGAGACGCCCCTGAGGATAGATCTTAGAAAACCCAAGGGCCTTTTGTAGATGTTCACAGATGGAGGGAGCTTTCTTTTTTTTTTTTACCACTTTGGGTTGGCATACACTGACCAGTGGTAGCTGGAATGGGAAATAATACCAGAGTGGAAGGACTAAACTGGTCTGCTGTGGCCATGGGGTGAACCAAAGGGATGGGTTTAGCCTGAGTGGGTTTATTATGGTCACAGCTGGAATGTGTGCTGGATAATGTAGAGTGACCATGCCAATAGTTGAAGATAACCACCTAGCTAGCTAGCTAGATAAAAAGAGAGATAGACCAGCACCACACTGACATGTATAAATGGGTAGGTATGCATTGCTAGTGGGTTTGACCCCCTTTCTTCATGGCATAGATTCAAAAGGTTCTGGAAATATTCTTTATAGATTTTGGTCCATATTGACATTATAGCATTTGCAGTTCCTGCAGATTTGTCTTCTTCACATCTGTTATGCAAATCTTCCATTCCACCACATCCCAGAGGTGCTCTATTGTGACATGGCATGTTATCCTGGTCAAAGTAGCCATCACAAGATCAATACACTGTGGACATAAAGGGCTAGACATGGTCAGCAACAATACTCAGGTAGGCTGTGGTGTTTGAATGATTCTCAGTATTTTAAGGGGCTCAAATGCACCAAGAAAATATCTTCCACACCATTACCCCACCAGCAGCCTGAACTATTGATTCAAGGCGGGGTGGATCCATGCTTTCATGTTGTTTATGTCAAATTTTAACTCAGCCAACAATATCACAGCAGAAATTGAGACTCATGAGACAAGGCAACATTTTTCCAATCATCTGTTGTCTAATTTTGAGCATGTCAGTGTGAACTATAGCCTCAGTTTTCTGTTCTTAGAGGACAGGAACGGCACCCAGTGTCATCTTGCTGCTGTAGCATGTTTGCTTCTAGGTTCAGTGATGCTCTTCTGCATAGCTTGTTTTTAACAAGAGGTAATTTATATAATATAATATTATTATTATTATCATGCCAGTTTAAATGGTTTAAACTGAAAGCACTTACAGTGGCAAATACTTAAATAGTGATACACAGAGGATGTGTCTGGATCTCCTCAACAAGTCTCTCTGTGGTTTCAACCTGAGTCTAGTCTAGTCTGGACTTTATACGTGGCACAAGTCTCTCATTGTGTTAAAACATGCCACTCATCAGCTTCATAAACATTTAACACAGGATCTATAACATGTTCTCTTGCTTGCACACCGGCACATAAATACAGAGAAAGAAGAAAGACAGGCACAGTTAGGCAGATAATGATAGGTAGTGACATAGAAGACCAATTCATTAAGTTTTTGTTGGGTTTGGAGGGACAGCTCACTAGAAGGGAATTGCTGCATATGATGGCTTCAGTGAAAGAAACTGAAGGTTTATGTTTGCTTCATTCGATTAGAGATCATTTATAGATGGACAGTAGAAGATTTCTCAGTCAACTGCAAAGTATTTCCCCAGATACATTCTCAGCTGTTTTTGCTTGTAGCTAGCTAACATGCCCTGTCTGTTCTTCACAATGGAACAACACCATCTGCATTGACAGGCTTGTTCCACTGTATGAGTCTGAAAGACGGTAAGAGAGCTGCGGTTTGGTACAGTTGGCCTTAGTCAGCATACACGTGTGTCTGTATGTGTGTGCGCGGTGCATGTTGGCAGACCTGTGGGCCTTCCCCTCTTTTTTTCTTTTTGGCTCTGATAACACAAGGGATTCATGACTCATATATTTTGGCATGAAATGCGCACACCCATACACATGCACATATTGACATAGCCAGCAGGCTGTGAGAACAACTGGCTGTAGAGTAAAAAAAAAAAAAAGACAATCATCAACCATCATTATTAGGCAATAAATAATAATATTTACAGTCTTGACATATTCATATTTGTACCTGATGACAATGTTGGAATTTGGCACTGCAAATGGCAAGAACAGCAGACCAAGAAACAGACATACAGGCTCTATGTGGTTTTAAAAGAAGCAGTTTATTTGGGAAATTTGGTAGGCTGCTGTAAATATGAAACTACAATCAGCCTTGTTTGCTTAGCAAAATGACTGGAAACCAGTAGAAACAGCTTGCCTGCATGTGCCCTGATATTTTAAAAAAAAAACCAAAACTGCTTACATCACCTTTTAAGTTCACTAATTAACACGCCACATTTTGGTGGTTTAATCTATATAGTAAATGGTGTGTAAAAAAACCCCACAAACTTGTGGTTTTACATGGCTTTTTATGTGCAGTACTATATCCAGGCCAGGTTATTGTAGTTCTGGATGATCTTAACTAGATTTTTGGGAACCTCACAGATAATGAGACATATATTGTACTGTCAAACTATCCAACTAACACTTACACTGACACTTACTCGTACGGGTGGCAGATATATATACATAACACACTTACTTACTGTATCGAGCACTCTTGGTGTCTTAGATAAAGGAAAATGGCTCTAAACACATGAAACTAAATGATTCCAAAGTACAATACATACACCCCCTCACCCTCTACCCTACAACACAAACAATTCTTTCATTATAAGGAGAATAAATATGTTTAAAAAGATCTCAAACATACAGCTTTGTTTAGCTGGAGGCAGAAAACAAAGAAAATAGTAAAAAAGAAAAGAAAACTGTTATGACCACACATCAACCTCGAGAAATGTCTTTTCATTTTTCCTCAAAACCCCCTTTTCCATTTTTTCCCCCTCCATTTCTGCCCACTCCACAATCACTCAGCTTTTCCACTAATTCTTTCAACGTGTGCAGCATTACTGCTTTAGTTGTTGCCACCGGGACAGATATGCTTTAATAAAACAGATTCTCTTTATCTGTGTCAACTTCTACTTTATGTTGCACATAAATGCACACAATAATGTGATGTCAAACACTGACATTTTCAGGTTTTCTATTCTATAAAAACATTCAACACAAAGTGCTCATGAAGATTTAAGTAATGGCTCCTGACAAAAAATTTAAAAAGTGTTATACTCAGCAAATGGGTTCAGGTAATTCTCAAATCCCCGGTATAGAGAGTACTGAGGAAAACCTGCACATGGACCAGGAGAACATCCAGACTCCACACAGTAAGGCCCAAGATGCAGGGTCTTATTAGGGACTCTCTTGCTATTTTTGTATGATTTTGTGAGAAGTTTCCACTGAAGAACTTTGAAAATTCATTTTCCTCTCTCCCTCTCTTCCTCTGTTTGTGCCACCAGCTGTGACTGACCTGTATCCCTTCCTCATCCAACTTCCGAAACTGACCTGATTGCCAGGCTCCATCCTCTCCTCTCCTGTCATGCGTCTCCTTGCTTCACTCCTGCTCTTGCTACTCCTTGGATCAGCGGAACCCCGGAGAGGCCCTCGGTCAAAGGCTGTGGAGAGGGGCGCTAGGGGCCATGTACGGGGTAGAGGCAGACCTGGTATCATGAGGCGTCAAACTGAGGTCTGCATGGAATACATGGAGGCAGGAGAAAAGTACCTTGACTGCCAGGATAGGCAGCTGACAACTGTGATGCAGGACTGGCCCAAAGATATCCACCACCTACTGCTGGCAAGAAATAAGATTCAGGTATTTACAGGCTGATTTCTGTTGACCTGGTGCAAAAATAACAACTGATGCTAATTACAGCGGAGGGGCGATGCTATTTTGTGCAAGAAATTGGGTTCTTTGCACCAATTAAGCCCGAGTTAAGTATCCATAATCTCTTACTCTCAATGCTTCAGATGGCTTGTTGATGCCATGAGCATCTGTGCACCAGTTATTTGGGAGCAAGATCAAAGACAGACTTTTCTTCCTTATGTGTGCAGTTTTTTGCATGTCTGAGCAAGTACAGGATGTTTATGTCGCAGGTGTTGAGAGAACTGAAACAAAATGTTAGCCTGCAGGTTAATAAGTGGAAATGACTGAGCAATAGACACTGATGAAAGCAGTGAAAACGGGTATAACTTATGCGGGAAGGAAACCACATAAGATCTTGTTTTATTTTTATTTTTGTCTTCGGCACTTTGTTTGTTTTGGATTTAAACAGGATACATTTTATAATTTAAAACATCTGTAACATTTCTTTTTTACACTAAAAATATGTAATTTGAAAAGTTATATACTTGGAATTACGGATAAAGAAAACTGACCCATGCTGTGTAGTTTAAATGTCTTTCACCACTTGCAGCACTTTGGGTTTACTCTTGCTGTTCAGAAATGGTCATCTTAACATAGTGGACCACTGTATTTTCCAAATGTCCAACATCTGGCTCCAGCAAATATGAGAATTTTAAACTTCAGGCTTTGAAGCTGTTCCCCATACACCAGTGGGTAATGCCACAGTAGTTATGGCCAACATTCTTACGAGCTGCAAACTACAAATAATTGAAGTTTTTTAGTACAGTAAAGATAAGAGTAATGCACAAGCAAGCTGATGATAAATGTTACCATATTGTCCAGAGATACAAATATAACAACTCGAGTACATCTCTCCTTTCAGGTTTTGAGGGACAACATGTTTGCTCAGTTCACCCAGCTGAAGAGCTTGGATCTCCAGCAGAACCGCATCTCCAGGGTGGAGGATGATGCGTTCAGTGGCCTCTCTCAGCTCACCACCCTGCTCCTCCAGCACAACCAAATGACAACAGCCTCCGAGGAGGTCCTGCTCCCCCTACCCCGCCTTACTTATCTCCGTCTCTATGACAACCCGTGGAGCTGCCTGTGTCCCTTGGACAGCCTGATCAGAAAACTGCAGCTGCCCAGCAACCGCAACCTGGGCAATTACGCCAGATGTGCAGAGCCTCTTTCACTGAAGGGTCAGAAACTGAAAAAGTTGAATGTAGACTTGCTGTGTGAGGAAGACAAGGGGCCAGAACCTGGAATTGTAGAACGGCCAAAGCCTCCGCCAAAAATAAGGAAGCCAGATGCCACCTCCATGTGCCGCACATACATGTTTCCCAAACCGCTGCTGGACTGCAGTAACAAAGGTGAGAGATTGTAAAGTTCTGTATCTCTATATCTTTGTATGACTTTATTTTAAACTACAATCTGCCGTACTTACATTGTGACCTATTCTTTAAATTTGAGGCAAGAAGACACAACACGAATGCCACTGTAATATAAGTTGACGTATGTAGGTCTTGGTTAGGGCAGCGGTGGTTACCTATTAGCAGCATTGCTATGTGGATGCTGGGCTGTCCAGATGTTTTAGAAGGACCGGTGTGAAGGTTTGCGCAGAAAAACTTGGACTAAAAGCACCTTATTAAAAAGTCTCATTTACAGAGTTTGTTATGTTCAAATGGTTTTTTATTAACTGTGAAATGGGGAGAAAAAAAAATACTTTTTTTGGACAGTGAGCATTATGTACTGGATGGGGAAGTTGTGGTTAGTAAAACCACACAAAAATCATCTTACATCCAAGCTTTATTCTTGGAGATGTGATGAAAATAAGAAAATATTACCATGTACTAAACTGAGCTGGTGAAACATAGTAATCTTTATACTATATGCTTGTTGGCCTGTTAGAAAAGTTGCGTTTCATATCAACTACAACTTTAAAAGAAAATACTCCGTTCACATTCATTCCTCTTCTATAGCACTAACTAGATGCTGAGTAGCACAAGCCCAAACTTTACCTTTACACCATAAACGCAACCCAAAAAAGAAGCCATGTGGGCAGTAGGATGTGATTATTTTCTTATCACTGACAAATTATCTCCATGCCATCACTGAAAGCAAAGCCAGGGTGCAGTACATGGAAAATGATGGCATTTAACAGTTGTTTTCACTAACCTGTCAATCAGATTTAATTGATTTTCTCTCATTTAATAATGCTGTTCTGGACTGTCAATTTGACCCCGTGTACCTTTCTACCTTTAGTATATTGATATAACTTTTAGTCAAAGTTAAAAAGACATTATAGAAAAACACTAAGATGTTTATTATTAGTGCAATAGCAGAAAAATGATCAGCTTTAATCAAACTAAATATAGGAAGTGAAATAAACTCTGACAAAGAACAATTTCATTGTTTCTGAATCAGAAAGTGTTTATTTGTCTAATTCCAACCAATTTCAGGGGGTTTGCTAAACTTGGCCACTTCTTTGTTGCAAACAGATAAACTGCTGTGAGAGAGGAGTACTTCATATGAAAAGGCACATTTATTAGCTTTGCCCAGCCCTCTTCAGGACACAGTCATGCTTATTTGTTCAATGAAATTAGGCGCAAGAGTTTTTTTTTGTTGAATTATGTTTAGGTTATAAGCAGGCAGCAAGCAGAGATGTGTTTGTTTTATTAGCAATTTCTACACTGGCTATCTGAGCCTCACTGGGTGGAAAGGCGTACACTCTCTTCTCCTTTTTCCAAACTGTTGCTCAGTAGTGGAAAAGTTAGGATTAAAAAGTAAGGTTTCATATATATCATACATGCACAGATTTTTGTGTGAAGGCAGATTTTGACATTTTTCTTTATCTGATCACACAGTACTTTAGGTTTGTTCTTGTTATTACCATCATGTAATGAGACATTTGATGAGTTAACATTTTACAGTACTATGAAAAAGTATTTGCCCCTTCCTGACTTCCTCCTCTTTTATTTTATTTTAGTTTTTTGTGTGAATTTTGTAGGATTTTTCACATCATCAAACAAATATTAATATTAGACAAAGATCATCTGAATAAAATAAAAAAATTGCAATGAAGCCAATGAGTCTTTGACATCGCTGTGGAGGAATTTTGGCCCACTCGTCTTTGCAGAGTTGTTTTAATTAAGCTACATTGGAGGGTTTTTGATGCTTTGCAGGCTTTAACAGGTGGGTCGTGTTAAAGGCTTTCTTTGTTTTTCTGAGCCACCTTTTCTGACCCCAAAACAAAATGAACATTATGGATTGGCAGAGTCAAAGTGCAAACTTAAATGCATTTGAGATGCTGTAGCATGACCTTCAACAGGTCGTTCATGTTCGAAAACCCTCCAATGTGCCTGAATTAAAACTTCTTCTGCACAGAAAAGTGGGCCAAAATTGATGTGAAAGCCAGCCATTGCAAACACTTGATTGACAAGGACTGGTGCAACCAGTTTTTAGGTTTAGGGACAATTACTTTATCACAGCACTACATGTGTGCTCTAAACTTTGCAAATATAGTCCAAGTTCTCACCCAGGTTTTCACATCTGGTTCTATCTTTGCATTAAGCTGTCACTGTGAGACTGTTGTCATAGTGACCCCAGTGTTGCCTTCAAAAAGACAGAGATGGCAATTTCTGGATTTGTGCAGATCCCTTGTGGTTACTTTCATGTGGCCTCGCCAGTTGCTCTTCTATCTTCTTTTTGTTGTCCTCTCACCGTCCATTTAACTCAACACACTGTTTAACACACAGTGAAACTCTGACACTTTCTGCGTCCATTATTCTGACCAGGTCCCACATGAGGATTTGAATACATCTATCAATGGTGAGCTTGTATCCTCCCGAGAAAGCAGTCTTTCATAGAGAATCGACAAGCCAAAACCACACAATGCAGCTTCTGTGTTGTAAAGGCCCGAGGAAGCTTTTGCATATTTTCCTAATTATTTTTTTTCTACAGTAAGGCATTTGAATCTATTCTTTATCTGAAGCATCATAAGGTTTCTCTGTTTTGCTCACAGGGTGAACATCCCATCCATCTCTCCACAACTTTCCTTTTTTATGCCCAGTAATGATTCTCCCCATCCTGCCTCTTTCTGAACTGCACTGCACCATAAAAGCTGTATGTGATGTGTGAATATTGCTTAATATAGTGCAGCTGTTGTGCATGACAGTTAATTCATGGTTTTGTGCTTTTGATTTGAAAGGATGCCCACGCTGCATACTGAGAGTTGTTACCAGATGATTGGAGTCTTTTTATTTAGTTTTCATTTTGTTCTTTTCCAGCACTTATGTTTTCATTTAATAGTTGTATTAGCTGTGTGAAATCTAATCTAAGCATTACGCTTACATGATTTCCCCCTAATCTTTTGTCTATTTGACAGTCTAAGTGCTTAGAGTTTTCTTTGCTGTAATTCAGCCCAAATGTACTACTGTTGTAGTGTCTTGATGCATGCTCAATCATTCAGGTAAGAAAATCCCCAAATGGTGGATTTTGTTCATCTGGATGCAGTGTTTCAGTGGGAGTAATGTCACTCATCCAAGTGACTTCTTCAGTCTCAGCTGACTGCAGGTTTCCCCCATAATAAAGAGTGTATTTGCATAATGGCTAAAACTAGCACCACTGACGAGCAATGGGCTGTGAGGTCAGTTTCTTGTCCATTAATATGGAAATTGTCATGACCATTGATCAACAACCACTGATCAAAGACCGCTGATCGATGGCCATGAGTACCATTCACAGAGAGTTGGGGAATGGCTGCAATCACAGCATTGTAAGATGGCGAAAGATGTGCCCTTAGGCCCCCTCCTCGATCAGAGATAGTCTTTCCCTTTTCACATAAATGGCCTCCTTGACTTCTTCAATTAACCTGTAGGTGTGAATAGACTGTGGAAGCTTGGTCTGACAAGTTAGCTCTTCTGTGTTTTGCCATCCGCTTCGCCAGAGGTTGTTTGGTCTCCCCAATGTATAAAACTTGGCAGTCCTCTTGGCACTAAACAGCGTACACTACATTATTCTGTGTGGGGCCCTGATCCGTGGGGTGGACCAATTTTTGGCACAGAGTGTTTTGGTGTTTGAAAGCCACAGAGACACGGTGTTTAGAGAAAATGCACCTCAACTGTTCCGATATCCATACTGACACATAAGGGATCACTAAAGGTTTGCGCTTAGGCAGCAGTTGTCCTTCTCTCCTGGATTGGCTGGAGCTTTCTTTAGCCTTCCCAGCTTTGACAAAGGTCCAGCTGGGATAACCACATTCACTCAGGGCCTTCTTGATATGATGTTCCTCTGCTTCCCTGGCTGGTGTGTCTGTTGTTGCTTCCTGATGACACACAGTTTGTGCTCCAGTGGATGATGTCAGTCAAACCTTAAATACTGCTCCGTATGCCCCCCACAACACATCAAGTTGGTGAACTTGATGTGTTGGTTGTGGTACATCGTCAGATCTGAGCCCTCTTTTCCACTTTTTCCATGAACAAGTTGGCCACAGTGGGTGAAACTGGGGAACCCATGGCGCACCCATGTTTTTTGCCTGTAGTACTGACCCTTTTATGTGAAATATGTGGAAAGAAGACACAGTTCCAAAAGCAAACACACTGGTCTGTGCTGAAAGTGGTCCCATTGTTGAGGTTGAGGTCATCCTGTAATCTCTTATGAACTACCTCCACTGCTTCAGTGACTGGAACACAAGTGACGAGAGATGTAACATCATACAAGACAATTGTTTCATCTGCCTCCATAATGCATTCTCCCTCCTTTGTCAACACAATCTAATGTCTTCTGGATGTGGTGTTTAGAGCTGCCTACCAACGTGTTGAGGATTGAAGCCAGAAACTTTGAGATGTTATAGGTGAGGAAGGTGGGAAAGACATAATAAAAGGATAGAGTACAAATAGAAATGCACAATGTATCTCCAACTGCCACACCTGTAAGAAAAACAGACATACAGAGGTACATAAATCAAAAATATACTTGTGGTGTGAGATTGTGTGTGTGTGTTTGTGTGTGTGTGCACGTGTGTGAGTGTGAGAGAGAGAAAGAGAGAGAGAGTGTCGAGTGTGAGTGTATGTGTATGTGTCTTTGTCACGAAATGTACTTGAAAATGATGGTGAGAAGCCACAAAAACGAAGCCCGGGAGCCAGAAGCAGACAGAGATGGATCGGGGAAAACTGGGCCACCCGCAGCCCCCAAGAGTACTGAAGACCTAAGGCCAAACATCTTCACCCAGCAGGAGAAAGAGGGATAAGTAGACAACCCCCCCCCCCAAACAAGCAGGGAACCAAGACGCACCGAGAGTTCCCTGCAACCATAACTGTTAAATGTTTTTCAAGAAACATTCAGATTATAGAGA
>VUQG01022151.1:0-13917 GCA_015106755.1 Etia nguti | reverse complement strand
GAATGGTTGTCTGTCTCTGTGTGTTAGCCCTGCGACAGACTGGCGACCTGTCCAGGGTGTACCCCGCCTCTCGCCCTATGACAGCTGGGATAGGCTCCAGCGCTCCCCATGACCCTGAAAAGGAAGGATGGATGGAGTCTCTCTTCCCCCCCCCAAGAATACGAACCTTGACCTTTTTTTTTTTTTAAATGCAAACTACTACTATGCAAGAGAAAGACGTTGTACAGTGTGTCTGTACACTATTTTGTAATTTTAATTAAGCCTGGGGGAAAAACAAAAACTGACCCCCTTAGCCCATTATGTGGCCATAAGCATGATATTTTTTCCCCCAGTGGGGATGTGCACGTGCAGTAGTTATACAGCTGGATGTGCAAAGTAACTAAAGAAAACTAAGCCAAACACATGCGCTTCAACTTGGACATTTATATAATAAAAAGGAAAACTTGACACATTCAAAAACACATTGAAAATGAGAAAGATTAACTTATTTACATTCAATTCAGTTTTATTTATAAGAAAACCTGAACAATCAGACAACCCCCTATGAGCAACCACTGGGTGACAGAGGGAGGGAAAAACTCCCTTTCAACAGGAAGAAACCTTTAACGGAACCAGGCTGAGGGAGAGACAGCCATCTGCCACCACCATAGCACCACTGCTACAGCACAGTGAGCAAGCTACGTATGGTTAAAACTCATTGATTTAGTTTCACAGGGGTACTATCACTGTGCTAATCTATAAACTGTGTTTACATTAGTTGAGGTCTACGTTGCTGGAGGTGGGAAGGTGCATGTCAGCTTACATTGTAGGTTTAAACCTTTCGTCCTGTCATTTATGTGGATATTTCCTTTTAAATACACTCCAAATATGTCAGCCATTATAGAGGCACAATTGACTCTTACGCAATATAAGATCTGTTCCTGATCTGTGCATATGCTCAGTTTGCAATTCTATGTATGGATTGGGGGGGGGTGTAGTACCTATGAGCTCAGACGTTACTTGTGCTCTTTGGTACCAAAACCACAGAAATGTTTAACTAATTTTAGATGAACGGTTAACAGGACAGCTCTAAAGAAGATCAGGGGAGTAGCCACTGCTAATGACTGCTTACTGGTATACTTTAACTTTTGATTGCATATAAATTATCCATTAAATTATCCAAGCCACATATTTTTGAGGTCCCACATTTTCAAATTCATCTCTCGAATAATAACACAACTAACCAAAGACACTTATGCTACGTGTAAATGCAGCACAGTCTAGTAAACTTACAGGATATCATTAGATAATCTCCACAGCCATCTTGGTCATCGTCCTCCTGCTGCTCTGGGTCCAGCCCATCTTCAGGGATGTCTCCCATGGCAACACCTTCCTCCTCACCCTCCAGAGCCATCACACAGGTTTCTACAGCAACATCTTCATCTTCATCGCAGTGCACATACTCAGAAACCACGTCCTCAACAGCATCCTGGATCACTAGCTCGTCTGGGGCAAACCTGTGAACCGCCATGCCTTCCCCTTCACCTTCTGACACCAACACAGTCTCTTGAAGCTCCACAACAAACTCCTGCCCGCCGGCACCACCTTCATCTAGAAGAAGCAGGATTGCCCGGTTAACCAGACAACAGTGAAAAGCAAGGGTTTATTGTGTGATAATGATTTAAAAGGTCATGCAGTCATAATATGACTTTGCTGTGGATGGTCATGTCATCTCATTCCAAACCACACTTTCATTCAAATATTTAAAGTTATCTGGCTGTCCACAAAAAAGAAAGAAATCCTGCTGGTATTATCGTACTTCTCATACCACCAAAACGTACTCTGTAATGATAAGCATGGCTAATTACCCGATCCGTGCAATATTATTTTAGGCTCTTCAGAATGTATTGCAAGCCTGGTGACATCCTCATCCATTGTCCTCGCACTGCATTTGTTACTGGACAGCTGAAACCAAATGATAGACAGCTTAGTATAAAGTAAGCACAGGCAGAAAATTATGCTGATAATAGGTTACTTATAAATTATAATGCTGTTACACACCACTGCCCTCCATATGCAACATTTTACAGGTGTACAGTTATTGTTTTCTGTATGACACTCAAGAGCAGCCACTGCAGGTCACTCAAGTCTCACACACACACAGCATATAATGCACAACAATATGTGATGAAAATGCTGCTGCTTTGACAGCCTCAAGCCACTAGAACAAACAAAAAAAACAAAAAACAAAAACAAAAAAAACCATCATGTTTATGCCCCAAATCAGCTTTGAATCCATTTCAATTTGTCAGAGTTGCCACACAAGCTGCTGATACAAACATGGCCAACACCGCCAAATGTTAGCCCAACAATGCTGGTGTCATTTCTTTTGCACACTACCTCATGAAGTCCCTAATGTGCCTGGCATCCAGTGTGTTTTCAAAAAAAAGACTTAGTATAACTTGTTGAATCACTGTAATGTGATTCACATGATACAGACCAGTGGCCTGGCATTGGACAAGTACTGTAGCTTGAGCAGTGCCTTAACAAAGTGGTTCTCAAACTTTTTATGATATGCTCCACTTCAGAAGCCCTCAAAAAAGAAGCATTAAGTATATTAAATCAACTTTAAAAGGTCATCATTGTTTACGCCATGCTTTTCCACAGTCACCCACACTCCTCCATCACTGGCTTTTGCACAATTTCCTGCCACCACCATAACAGCTAATGCATATCCTTTCATGATTCACTTTACAGTAAATGGGGCATGTATAGGCATCTGTGGGCTTGATACTGTAAACATGGTGTACACTCACTAAGGCTCAGTTCTCGTTTTGTCCCTGAGAAAGTCTCCTCTGCTCTGCTTGGAGCATTGTAAACCGTCAAGCATCCAAATCTGTCTTCAAAGACTTGATTGTTACCTCACAGTACTCTATAAACCAACTTTTGAATCAAACTTTATCAACAACAACCCCGGTTAAAATTGCGCTGTAGCCTTGCCTTTGCTCACGCAGTGTTTCTTTGTGAAGATCCAAATTATTTGACCTTTAATTCACACACACACAAACCCACGACTTCAGCTCTGTGGTTTTAAGCTATTTTTAAAAGGGATACCACAACATTAAAAAAAAAAAAGATAAATAAAATGTGTTTTACACCGTTAGCTCGTGTATGCGATAACGGACAGAAACTAAAATGACCAGTGGCATTATTGTCATGCCCGCATCACTACAGTTAACAGAATCAAAGGCACATTTCGCCTCCCCACCCAAAAAAATGGAGGTAAAGTTGAGATAACGTGGGACAAGAAAAACAACACAGATATCTCCCTGAAACTAACACAAGGGGATGCGGAGATGTAAACAGAAAACGATGCAACCGGGATGCCATTTAATTTCCACTGAATGTACCATCCCCCACCTCCAGGTGGAAAAAGATGACAACGGTGTGAGGAAGATGTGCGGCACAACCCCGAATCACTTGAGCTCAAAAGACACCGACATCACATAAAAAATAAATTATTTAATAAAAAAAAAAAAAACAACTTGGGTGATCGGACAGACTACGACAGTCGTCCACGCGAAATCTATAGCACAACACAAACCCCGATGAGGTGATTCACGGCAATGTCTTCAATTGACCACTGGAGGAAGATTAGCACTGATTACACATGCAAAGCCCGACTGTCACGGTGCAAACACACGTTTAGAAAAGGCTGACTGCACGCACGCACGCGGGTGCGAAAAGATAAAGATACAAAGAAACGAGGCTTTCGTTAAGTGCACACTTATGTAGCTCTGTAGCGGCCAGCTAGCGAGAGGAGGGCTGAACCCACACACACATACCTTTTCTACAACCAATTTCCATCACACAAGCGTCCGCCATTTTGTTAGCTTAACTGCTGGACGAATGCTAATTTTAACATTTATTAAACTACTCCTCGGCGACGACAAAGTGTCAGCTGGAGCTGAGGCTGAATGGTGCGTTGCATATCAGCTGTCAGCTATCGATAATAAATGCCGATGGCCAACTACGACAGGCGAATACACAATCCCTTTTTTCGGGAGGTTCGCTAGCTAACGGGATAGGCCTGATTTGCCAATTACGGCCTCTATTGAGGCCCCGGCCCCGGAAAGAAAAGGCCCAACCCTTTGCGGCCTCTCAGCAAGAATAAAGAAATAAATTAAAATACAACATGCATGTAAAAAACAAAGAGCCACGGACACGTACAAATGCAAACACAGCTCTGAAAACGGACGCCTTTGGCACAAAAACGAGCCGCGTACCAGATTCGTGCTGCAGGGATGCCTCTGTCCGCTCCTCGGCTTCCCAGGCCGCCTGGTTCCCCCAGACTCGGGCAGGATTCAGTCGGGAATTTTGTGTTATTTGGGCGGGCCGGAGAGGAGAAGAGAAGGAGGGGTTAGGGGTTGATTCAGGAGCACCGCTGAAAGCAAAGCAGGACGTCTCGAGCCAGATCTTGTCATGCTACAGCCCCCCGCTCCTCCAGCTCCGAGGCCGCCGTCAGCACGACACGTCACAGCCCGAGAGCAGCAGGAAAATGCGGAAGGGTTGTGGTGGAAATCAGCCCGACAGGCACCAAACAGGCCATAATCTAAAGAACAACGCGGGTCGTGTGAAAGCGTGCGCTGCAGCGGTAACTCTAATTAGTTTATGCTCCATGGCCCGGTGTATCAGCAGGTAATTTGGCTGAGGACTACGTCAGTTCGCGCCAAACAACAGAGTGCATCACAATAAAAGGACAATTAAACTATGACCTCAAGATAGAGAGCATGGCTTCAACATTTAAACAAACCGATGACTGCCCTATTTTATCAATGAAACAACCCATCACTTCTGCAGTTTTGTTAAGCCTATAAGTACAGCTGTTTTTCCCCCCACCACATCTGCAGCACAACTGTACCTGGGCAGTTTATGTTCACCCAAATAGTGTGTCAACTGCACAGCCTTTGAACTCTATTAAAAGTGCTCTAAAAAGAAAATAAAACTAAAGTGCAGTTAGAAATGTCCACAAACTAGACAGAAAGTATCTGAAATGTATCCATCAGTTTTAAATATGTTGCAGTTTTAGCTACTGATAGTGTTTTTATTGCAGAAATTTCCAGTTTAGAAGGAACTGGTGGTTATCCAATTGCATTTATGTGAAATTTAGTGGTTATCAGCAAAGGACGTTGATCAGTAATAGTAACAACTTCTCCATACTTATCTTTGTGCATGCACACTGCTACACTTTCACTTTGTTAAAATTACTCAATATGTAAGAGGGCCTTTAATCGTTTTTCCTCTTACATTGTGACATTTCAGCGTTTAATGAGTAAAATGATTCCAGAAACTCTTAATGCCGTATTATAATTCTAAGGTCTGATTGAATTACAATGTGCATATGATTTTAAAAAAGGCACTATAATCTCAGTTAGCTTGGGAATGGCAACTTAGCAAAGAGGCACAGGATGATATGTAGGTTGTGATGGACAATCCCAAACACATAAAATCTATATTTATTTATGTTTTTATTAGCATGCTTGTTCAAGTGTCACAAACTTTCCAGCTGTGTGGTAGATTATTAACATGTAATTATCACATTTCAGTGTTCATTCACCAAACTTCCGAGATCAGTGTAAATTTAGCAATGACCTCAAAATTCCCAGACATGGTTTGTGATAAGAGGGGAACAGCTGATTGATAAATGCATTTATTGAGGCTGCTCCAAGTCACTGATCACATAGAGCAAAGGTCACTGCTATCACCAGAGGTCAGTGCAAGTTTAAGAGTGGCAAACTCTATTTGGCTGACATTTTCAGCAGATTTTTCTTTTCGATGGCAAAAAGACGCCACCCCTCCTCAGAGGATAGATCCGCCGCACCTCTTCTCTTGTAGAACTCAATAGACTTGGTGTTGTTTTCTGCTACTATGAAATGCATGGCGCTACAGCGGGTCTTCACTGCCGTCTAGGAAAAATGAGAAAAAGAAAGTGCACGTGTGAATGCAGATGAAATAAAGGTGACTCTGTCACCAGAAAATGTTGAATTGTGCAATGTTAAAAGTACCTCGCTCAGCACCTTCAGGACTTTTGAACCAATGCCAAGACCTGGTGAAAGATTACATGTTCAGAGAGTAATTAAGACAGTTCTTTGGCAATGAGTACAAATTGTCCCTCAAAGCAGGGAAGAAGTTGTCTCTCCTCTGTTAGTCATTAACTTTTAGCACTGTAATAAAACTTGTCATCAAACATACCACGAAACTCTTGCATGATGAAGAAATCTTCTAGGTAGAGAAGCTTTCCAATCCATGGGTCATATGTGAAGTAGTACATAGCAAACCCAACCACAGTGTACCCTTGAAGAAAACATAGAGCAGGGGATTAAATAGTGGATCAGACCTGTGAACAACATTAATAGTTCCTGAGAAATATGAGAATATTTTGTAAGAGGTGCATTTTTACCTTCTGCGCTCTTCTCTTTTGGGACTTCAGCAACCAAACAGTGGTAGAATGGATGATCTCCAAAGCCATCTTCAAGCAGATCTGAAAAAACAAAAAAACATACAACAAAAAAACATGACATTATTAAAGTTTTAAGCTTTCTCAAACTCCAGATCAATGCTTCATCGTGAAGCTAAATCACAGCACCTTTTTCTGTCAGCACCACCTTCTCCTCCATCTCTTCAAATTTAGCAAGCTCCTAAGAGGCAAGGTCATTTGGTCATATTTCTGTTAGTTAAGCACACTTCCAGTTAAAGGCTTGAAGTATTATCAGTTCACATATAGTTTACCTTTATGAGTCGCAGGATATCTGAGACATCCTTTGGTTCAGCTGTCCGTAATATAAAATTGGCCATTTTCTCTTTTTACCCCTTTTCCCTTTGCTCACTAATCCTCTGAATGTAAACAAAAGCAAAATTTGTTTCTTCATCCGCTCCTCAGGAGTTTACCCCCCGACAATGAAATGGGCAAACCAACATACACAGAACTGCATTGGCTGCGTCGCAGAGTGGTAGAGCAGCTTCAAGCGCTTCTCTTTTATACATCCCAGACAAAGGTGACCCATATATGGGCAAACAGCTTGTTACATCCTGTTTCTTTTTCTTTTGTGCTCGCTCCTTATCTTTGTGTTGACTGTTTAAAAGGTTAATATTAACCAGACCTAAAAAAAAAAGTCAACCATATCTGTTATGCTGAGTAAAGAATAACCCACGTTTGAAAATGAGTGTAAAATACCTTTGTTTTTAATACAAAATCAACATTTAACATCGAGCCTGTTGTTCTTCCCTTGCTAAAACTTACTGCTTCTTTGCATTCAGATGCAGTTATTTGCATTGGTGGAAAAAGAAAAACAGTTTTGTTGATTAAAAACAGGTTATATAACCGGTTTTTTAACGGCTCAAAAAAAGAGGGGTGGGGTTGAGGATGAACATTATCTATAGGTCATCAAGTTAGAAACCAGCAGCTGATATACTTCAGTTAGCTTATTTTATGAAACATTTGAGTTTGTTTTACTCACTCGAGAGCAAATTTTACCTTGAAATCACAATGGCACTGATATTTTTGCATGCATTTGTTTCTCTTGCAAAGCACAAGCAAGCAGGGCCCTGCTGCAATAGTCCTTAAAAGCATTTTAAAAACAAGTGCACCTACAAAAAGATTGTGAATTTGAACCCAGGACCTTCTTGCAGTGAGGCAACAGTGTAGCCACCGGGCCATCATGCTGCCCAAAGGTGACAGTGAAGTATGCATATTGTCGCTTTAACTTAGCACACTGAAAACACATTTAATCATTCTAAGTAAATGCTGAAGACATTACCTGCATTATTCACTGCACATGCTGGACAGCCTGGGGCTGGTTTCTACAGCAAAATGTTTGTTCGTCGCATATTTACAATCCAGCAAATTCACAGACACCAGAGAGGGAACAAGTAGTTTCACATGTCTATAATTACACAATACACTTCTGTCTCTCCAGAATCTGGGAGTCACTGGATATGTTCAGATGTTTCTAGTCCTTGTCAGTACTCTCGCTGCAGAATTTTGGATCAGCTGAAGGCTTTTCAGGGAGTTTTTAGGACATCCTGATAATAACGAATTACAATAGTCCAGCCTAGAAGTAATAAATGCATGAACTAGTTTTTCAACATCACTCTGAGACAAGATGTTTCTAAATTTAGAGACACAGACAGCTGACAGTTGTTCCTTCCCACTGTGAAACTTTCTACACAGAGGATAATAAAAGCTCTGAACAAGCTGTTAATCAGCCTCGTCATGGTTTAAAAGACCAGACACACAGCAGTTTAGGAAAACACATTTTATTGGAAATTTTAAAGTGTAATTGTTGGATTTCACAGACTGGCAAAACAAATAGATCAATTCAGTTTATCGAAATACTTCAGCTTGCCTGAAGGGTCGGGAATGATCTGTTGAAAAGAAATCATTAAATTAGTGTACAGCGCACATTTCATATAAGAAGAACTGTATGACACATAATGTAGATTTCTGATAATTAATTAGTCATAGTGTGATTCCCACTTAATGGAAAAAATTAGCAAAAGGTGAATTCTTTTCTTTGCAGTGTAATTGCTGGATAACAATTTTAGGTCAACCATCGAGGCCAAACTGAACTAAATAAATAAATAAACAAAACTAAATAAATAAATAATAAAAACTTTTTTAAAGGAATTACTAAAAAAAACAAAAAAACAACAAGTGGTGGATCTGATTTGGAAAAACAATGACAATGTATCTCATAGTATACCTAATTATCAATAATAAGGTCTATGTTACTCTAAATGGGACTATAATTTACAAAATCAAATCACGATGCATTAAGAAGACTTGAAACTACAGACTGAGATCATAAACTCATCAGCTATTACTGAGATAATCAATCAAGTGAGCAGCAGGATCATTTTCTAAGACTGTTACATAGTCAGACGCCTTTTTGCAACTAGAGCTGCCCCCTGCTGGCCGCTAAACAGAAACAATGCAATTTTAAAGCATTTCCATCATGCTTTCACTTTTCAGCCTTAGAAACTACATCCATCTTTATATACAGTCTTCTTTATGGAAACCAGCCTGAGACAGCTAAACATCTTTTTACAAATAAATGGCTGCCTGTTTGATTTTTTTTAATATGTTGGAAGACAATACAAGTTAGTGCCTAAGGATCCATATTAGTCACTGGCCCAGTGATACTTACTGTGTCACTGCCTGGTTTCCACCCTGCTGGACACACTGTGAAAACAATAACACAGAACTAGTCAGAATTTAAAGAAGAAACAGGTCAAAGACTCGGCTGAAAGCCAGCTGTTTATTTCTAGGTATTCTGCATTAAACAAAAGACAGTCAGACATTTCAGCTGCTAATAATAAAATCCATCTTTTTACCTTCCCCGTGTTTGTCTGTGTACTGGAAGGCCTGGACCAACCGCAAAGTTTCATCCACAGATCTTCCCACTGGAAGATCGTTCATGGTGATCTGCCTCAGGATACCTTTGCCATCGATGATGAAGAGACCCCTGAGGAAGACATGGATGAGTTAGAATAGAGCATGAGCGGCTGCTCGTTGCTTCCTGTGAATGTTTCCATGGGGGTAAATTATCTGAATCTCAGGAGCAGGATCCCGCCTCATATATGCTCTTTGTGGTTCTAGAACTGTCTATGCCTTCCTGCACTACAGGTTGATTGTTTTAATTTTTGTGTGCCCCCCCTCTCTGAGTTATCACACTGCCAATCCTCACCGAGGTCTACTTTTAGTTCATATTCCATTTTTGATTGATCCTTGACTGCTCCAATCTGCAGACCAAATATCTTTGGGGAAGATACTAACCCCAAGCTACTGTGAATGTGTGAAAGTTAGATAGAAAGCACTTATGTATAGAAATGAAGGTGAATGAGGCATGTTGTATAATGAGCTTTGAGTGCTCAGGTACGGTTGAAAAGCACTATATAAGAACCACTCCATTTACACACTGATCACAACCATTAGTTTCACAGCTGCAAATAAAACCTTTCACCTACAGCAAGGACCCATATCAGTGCTACATAATAAGTAATATTTCTTTAAGCTGCTTTAGCTATAAAACTTTGATGATGGCTATGACTTCACCTCAGTGTGTGTCCTTGGTCCTCCAGGTAGACACCATAGTCTTTTGAAATCTGGTGAGTGAGGTCAGACAACAGAGGGATTTTCATTTGTCCAAGTCCACCCTGCTTCCTGGGAGTACTGATCCTGTAAAAAACATCAACCTCCATTTTCATAAAATGAATTAAAGTCTAGTCTATTAGAGCAGAGCGCTGGAGAGCAAAATAATACAACATCTTTTTTTATTAGAGTTTATCTTCAGTCATTAAATTGTGATGGAAACGGCAGTCTCACCAGGCCAAGTGTGTGAACTGGGAATCTACTGAGCAAGCGACCACCTCCGTGTTGATGGCTTGAAACTCGTGCACACGATCACTGAATGCAATGATCTCAGTCGGACAGACAAATGTGCTGCAGAAAAAACAAACAAATGCTTTCACATGAGAACACTTCCATGCAGCGATCCCAGCGGAACGTGCAACGTGATAATGTAACGTGTGCATTCGATGGTACTTACAAGTCCAGGGGATAGAAGAAAAAAACGAGGTATTTGCCTTTGTAGTCCGACAGCTTCAGCTCCTTGAATTCACCGTTGATGACAGCTGTTCCTTCCCAGTGGGGTGCAGGCTTTGAAACTAAACCAGGAAGAAAAACCAAGTTAAATGTTGGGAAATAGTATAAAAAATATGAAGGGACAGTACAGATTAAAGAAACACCTCTAAGGCTGCTCATCTGACACCCATATGAGGCACAAATAAACTCAGCTGAGAAGTTTATATGTGAAGCTCATTTTACCTTTTCACTTTATAATTCTCATGACCCAGATTGCTCAGAATTACATTGTCCAGGTTCATTTTAAATTTGTAAAATATCATTGTAGAGCCCTGTACTGAACGTATTATACAGTCTCTGCTACAAATAGCAATGCACTCTAATTAACCAGTGGAATAAGCCCCAAAAGGTTGATTCTGTTCATCTGGACGTTTTTAGCGTTTTCAGTGGGAGAAACTTTTCGTCACTCATCCAAGTGACTTCTTAAGTCTCAGCTGACTGCAGGATTCCCCAGCCTTTTAAAAAAGTACATCCGCACAATGTCATAAATATGCAAATTGTGGAATAAGCGCAAAATTACGCACTGTGCCCGGTAAAGTATACAAGCTCATGTTTCCATATGGCAGTCACCTGCAGTGATGAAAATGACTCAGACACCTTCACAGTAAATCTCCCATACACGATCACACGAGTTTAGTGGATCCCTTTTATTATTTTAAAAGTAGTGTTATTTATGTTATCAGGTCTGTATTAAAAAGTGAGGTACTGCGCCACGCACAGTCATGTGTCAGAGGGGCGGGCAGAGGCGCTCAAGCCAAGATTTTCAAAGTATGACGTGTCCTACAAAAACCATGAGAGTAAACTTTAAATAAAGCTATCACCTGGGGATTTTCACCATAACTGCAAATTAAACCATAACATAGGTGCTCTTTGCAGCACCAGCCTGCTGCATCAACATGCACAAGCTGCTAAAGTTTGACAGGAAGGAGAAGGCAGGAGAATCCAAAAATAAATAAATAAATTTAAAAAAAATCAGTGCACACTTTAAATATGCAAATGCTAATCTAGCAGCGCTCTCAGGATCAAAGCATGAGAGAAACTCACTCTTGGCTTTGCTGAGGTGGAGGGAATGGTCGGACACGGGCACACGGAAAGCCTCTCCGGGATAGACGTGTCCTCCCGCGTAGCTTTGACACTGTGGGTTTTTCACCTGAGCGCTTTCCTCTGCAGACGTGACCGTGGCGAGGAGGAGCAGAGCGGTGCACAGAGCACAGAAAAGCTCCTTCTTCGTATCAGTGTGGAAAACAGACTCCATTGTTCCGTCCCTTTGAAAACACGTAGCTACTCACTGGCAATGCCCCTCAGACCTACTGCAGGATTGGAGCCGTCTTCCTTGTTCTTTTTCTTATTCACTCAGGTTTTTCCAGTAGCTGACATCCTTGCTTTCACATTGCTGCCATCTTCTGGAATTAATTAGCCCATGAGGCGTACTGCGTGTATCACTGGCGTGCACACACGCTGTCAGTTTTCATCTAGAAAACACGATAGTGCGAAATGTTTTGAATGAATTGTGATATATTTTTGTCGAGGTGTGGAGTGGGGTCATGTTAACAGTCCATTAAAGTTTGGCTTACATCCACCAATGTCTTCAAGATCAAGCTTTATTGGTCAAAAACTGATAAAGAGCCTGATAACTTAGAAATACCACATACAGAATTAAAGTATGCCACATTTGACCTCTGACCTCTCCTTGAAGGTCAATAGATTGATCTGAAGGTAAAAGTAACAATAATGCAATTTATAGTATTGAAAGCAATGCTGCTTATTACTGTTTGTGTTGACAACATACAGGCATGTAAACAATGATGTATTCTAAATACCACATTACTTTGGACCTCTGACCTCTTCTTCAAGGTCAAACTTTTATTCGATCAAATACGCTTAAAATTCTGCTGCCTTTGTTTGTATTTTTAACATTTAGAAAACTGCTGCATTTGAAACTTGACACTACAACAGTTTAGTTTCCTACATATACTTGAATAGAATTGACTGTGTAATATTAACATATTAACATATTTATGTTTCAAGATTCTGTAGATTCTTTTTCTACTTGTAAAAAGTTATTAAAGGCTTTATTTTTTTAATAGAATCGGAATGATTCTCACCTGAAGCATCACTAATTGAGTGGTTCAGATCAGAGTAGATTTAGACAAATTACCTCTCTAATAGCTCTGCTGGTGTTTGCTCATTCCTCTGGTGAGTGAGGCATTAGCTTTTTGGTTTCTACTTATTCAAGCTGTCTCTGTGTATCCTTTCAGATTAATACATTATTCACCAACTAGCCTTATTTTGACTCATATTAAAAGTTATCACTTCTATAGCTTAGAGTGCTGACTCATGTCTTTTGTTATCTACAAACTGCATATTTTTGATTGATCTTTCTTAAATATTTAATGGATTCTCTCTGTTGAATTATCATCATTAGTTTGCAGGTTAGCAGCAGCAATCAGACTTTTTTTTAGTTGTTATTCTTTTTTAACGACATAAATAGGACATAAAACAAGTGAAAAGTGTTCAATAATATGAAGATATATGGAATACATTATTAAATTGATTTATTGCAGCTGGTGCAACAGCCATTTGTTTTGTAATAACTGTAATCCTGTATTTGTTGGTGTGGCTTTGTACCGATCAGACTCCAGTCAACCATGTAAAGATTTTCCTGAAAGATTTTCCCCAAATACCTGTTGTGTCCACAAACTATTGCATTTGTTCTGTTGATGATTTACCAGAAGCGCTGGAGGGCGCTAATGAGTATGTTGTTGTTGTGGTATTGAAAAAGAAGAAAAAATAAAGAAAGGAGTGACCTCCGGTGATCCTCTGTTCCTACCTGCGTGTGTGTGTAATGCCTGCTGAACCAACACCACACAACAAGTGGCGACGAGAGTGGTGGTGATGAAGTTATGGCTCTGCTCTCTTTGCAACCCCCGACTGTGTTCCTGGATTGTCCGGGCGAACCGAAAATTCCATTTGCTGCGTGGAAAAAGTTGTTCGATAACTACTTGCTTGCAATCGGAGGTAATGACCGACGGCCCTGGCCATCCACTGCTTGGGAACAGAGGGACAACGAATCTACAGCGCCTTACCACTTGCTACGGATAATTACGAGGGATCCGTAAGGGCTTTGGAAACGTACTTTCAGCCGAAAGTCAATGTTGTCGCCGAGAGATACCGCTTCAGGCAACGAGGCCAAGCTGTCGGTGAGTCTACAGACCACTACGTTGCAGCACTGCGTG